>BSBK01001263.1:600000-825000 GCA_027943335.1 Chamaecyparis obtusa | reverse complement strand
AGATCTATGCAACTGACCAGTTTTGTCTTCACTAGATCTATCTCTTCGATCATCTCCACTAGATCCAGCAGCTTCCTCATAACCATCATCAGTACCAAGATTCCTTGGCATACCAGCAATAGCTCTCATGACCTCAATGATCATGTCATTCTTCATCAATTCCATCTCATATCTAAAATCAACTTTAACTCTCTGTAATATTCGATTCCACAACATCACAGAGATCTGCAATTGCTCTAGGGTCCAATCTTCTCGAAGGCATCCTTCAAGATCTTCAAAAACCCAAAGCAATAAATCACCAACCAAGGTCCTGGTGCAAACAGCCTCAACTCAGAGATCGGTTTACACACTCAAGAACTTCAAGCTCTAATACCATCTAATGCAGGACAAATTAGGAGGATCCAATAAAGGACTATCCAATCTTGCATCCAAACACCAACAATGTGGAATAACACAACAATATAATGTTTCAACTGAATTTTCATTAACATGCTCGACTGTAAGGCCTTCCGAGTTAGGTCCAAATACAATCACAAAGTATTCCTGCAATCTCCTAGCTAGTCTAGTTCTGAAAAACAATCAGCAACTGATGGAAACACTAAGGAAGATCTAAACTTGAGCTCGCAAGCCTCCAAGCAATCTCCTTGTCTCCAAGCATGAAAACCACTAGCTCTGCTATTACAACTATTAGATAAACAATCTGATCTTCAAGATCTCACAGGATCCAAATGTTATGCTTCTATTTGCTACTTCCAGATTTGTCTCACTTACTTCCCTGACTGACTCCCTAAACATCTACCCAAACACTCCTTAAATACATTTCCTCAACCACAAGCCGGCTGGAAGAAATAATTAACTCCTAAGCCAAGTCGGCTTCTACTACAAACAAATATTAAATGCAACAACAATCGGCTCTCAAATAGCCTTACAAATAATTAATTCTCCATGTTGGCCTCTAGATATACATAGGAGAATACAACAAAAGCTACCAACAATAAATGCACCAAGTCGGCCAACCAACTCTTCAAGAACTCTAGTCGGTAAACCAGAACTATTAAGCATGCCAAGCATCACCAAGAAAGAACGTCGATCAAGCACCATGGGCATCATCGAGTACACATTCCACCGAGCGCTAGAGGTTTCATCGAGTTCCTTCAGCGACCGAGCTTCCTTCAATAACTGAGACCATTAATTAAAGCTGCAACTGAGTAACACATAACCGATTCAACACACCACCATGCAGATTTGGTGAGTACCCTAGAATGCCCATATATATATATATATATATATATATATATATATATATATATATATATATATATATATATATATATATATATATATATATATATATATATATATATAATATTACAATGAAAATTACAATTCAATCATACCAAGACCATTCCTGAAGTGTTCAACTTTCACTCGGGCAAGAGGCTTGGTTAGTATATTTGTTGTCTCATCTCATGTACTGATATATTCCTATTGAATCACATTCATGTCTACAATGTCTCTCACATAATGATAAGGAATCTCTATATGCTTGGATCTTTCGTGAAATAATGGATTCATAGAAATTTTTATGCAACTCTGATTATCACAATGGATGACTGTAGGTCTCAGGGGCTTTCTGAATAATCCCACTAGTAGTTTTCTGAGCCATACTTCTTCTCTTGTAGGCATAGAGGTTGCAATGTATTTGGCCTCTGTAGAACTTTGAGCCACTAAAGACTATTTCCTACATATCCAAGATATCATGGAGGATCCCAAACTGAAGCAGCAACCTGAGGTACTCTTTCTATCAGTTACACTTCATGCCCAATCATAATCTATGAATCCATGTAGATTCAAGTCAACTTTATCATATTTGAGTCCATAATTTAGAGTACCTTGAAGGTATCTCATAATATGCTTTACAACCATAAGATATATCTCCTTAGGCTCACACATAAACTGACTCAAAGCATTTACTGCATAACAGATAAATGGTCTGGTATTAACCAAGTACATCAAAGATCCAATTATTTGCTTGTAGAGGGTAGGATCTGCAAGGGGAGAATTTGTTGATGCCTTCTTTAATTTATGAAGGTTTGTTTACATGGGAGAAGACATGGGTCTTCAATTCATCATACCAAATCTCTTCAGTATGTCCAAGGTATACTTTCCTTGACTAAGTACAATGTTGTCAAAGTTCTACAAAACTTCCAATCAAAGAAAGTAATGTAGAAGGCCTAAATCCTTGATTTCACATTCTTTAGCAAGATCTTTCTTACATTGATCAATCAAGTGATATTCACCTATAATCAATAGATCATCAACATACAAGATTAATATTAACATATCACCTTTTCTTTTCTTGAAGTAGAGATTTGGATCTGAATCATTCTTAGAGAACCCCAGTTTCAAGAGATAGCTATCGATTCTTTCATACCATGCCCTAGGGGGATGTTTAAGCCCATAGAGAGCTTTCTTCAATCTGCACATGTGATATTATATAGTATGAATTTCAAATCCTTCAGGTTTCTCTAGGTAGACTTCTTCCTCTATTTTCCCATTTAGGAATGTCATCTTTACATCCATTTCATGAACTTTCCATCCTTTGGTTGTTGCAATGGCTAGAACTTCTTTGATAGAAGTATATCTGGCAACATGTGCAAATGTTTCCTCATAATCAATTCCTTCCTTTTGTGAGAAACCTCTAGCAACAAATCTGGCTTTATTTTTCTCTATATTGTCATTTGCAGCATACTTGATTTTGAATAGCCATTCGGATGACACAGTAGAGTTTTCTTTTGTCCTTTGAACTATTTCCCAAACATCATTTTTTAAAATGGATTGGCATTCTTCTGTCGTGGCATCCTTCCATACTTGGTGTTGGAGAGCTTCTAATGCAGTTGATGGTTTAGATTTTGAGAGATCATTCATTAAGGCCACATAGCTAGAAAATCTTCAGGGTGTTTTACTTTCTCTAAAAGTCCCTGAAGGAGCTGCAAAGTTCTTTGATTCTTCCACTGTTTTGGTGGCCCAAAGTGGTATTTTCTTATGATTTTCTTGTGGTAGTTTTTGTACTTCATCTTCATCCCCTTCAAGATACTCCCTCTAAAAACTCAGGAGCAAGATCCTCTTCCAAGTTTGAAGGTGGAGTGATATATTTTAGACTCAAAGGAGTTTTGAGCTCTTTTGAAAGCTAAACCCTCCTCAAATATTACATCTCTAATAAGTTCAATATTTCTATGTCCAGGTATAAATATTCTATAGGCTTTAGAAGTTTCACTATATCCAACAAAGATTCTTTTCCTTCCAAAAGGTTCTAGTTTTGTTCTTTTCTCTTTAGGTACATGAAAGTAGACAGGGCATCCAAATATTTTAAAGTGAGTGATATTTGGTTTTATACCTGTAAAAAATTCTTCAGGGGTTTTGTCTTCAATATGAGAGTGAGGGCATCTATTTTGTATGTATACAACCACGTTGGAGGCTTCTGCCCAAAGATAGGTTTCTAAATTTTGATCAAGGAGCATGGCTTTAGTTGCTTCTACAATAGTTATGTTTTTCCTTTCGGCAACCCCATTTTTTTGAGGATTGTAAGGGACAATGAACTCCCTCTTAATCCCTGCTTCTTTGTGAAATTCTCTAAAGATGTCAGAGGTATATTCCCTCCCATTATCAGTTCTTAGGGTTTTTATTTTCTTTCCAAAGGTGTTTTTAGAAATGGATTTGAACTATTTAAATCTCTTGAGGATCTCTTATGATTCTTTACGTCTGAGGAAGTAGATCCAAGTTTTCTAGGAGAAGTCATCAACAAAGGTCCTCTTCCATGACCTAATCTTGTGACTAATTTTTCCTGGTAGTAGTACCTTATCCTCCTGGTAAGCGTGTGGCTAATTTTTCCATGGAGGATAAGGTACAAAATTTTATATGTCCTAATCCTCTATGTCATATCTCCTTAGAGTCTACAATTTCATGAATTAGAGCAAGATTCGGTTCAGTACATACCTCATGCAAATAACCATTTATGTGCCCTAGAGTTACAACCTTCTTGATAGAAGAATTCTTTGGCCATGCCAACACCTTGCCATCCATGAAGGTTACTTTGTACCCATTATCCTCTAGTGCGGATATGGAAACTAGGTTTCTTTTGATTCCTGGGATGAAAATAACTCTGGTGAGTTGGATGGACATTCCTGACTTCAACTTAATGGTGCAAGTCTCGACACCTTTTATTGGATGTGCTGAGTCATCTCCAATGGTTACCTCTTCATCAATTTCTTCTATCATAGAGTCCAATAGTTCTTTGTACCCAGTGATGTGTCTTGATGATCCATTGTTTATAATCCAGGTATTAGATTTGTTGGATACTTGATTAGAGAGGGAAGAGTAGAATGCATGTTTCTTTGAATCGTGTTCTCTCTTATTTCTTTTTACTTTGGCAAATGTAGCTTGTTGTTTAATTCTATCAGGGAATCTAGCTGCATAATGTCCATATTGATCACATCTGAAACATTATACATGAGAAACATCCTCTTAGATGAACCTTTGTCATGGTGGTCTTTCCTCTTCTTGAAGTGTTTCTTCTTTCCTTTCTTATGAGAGTTTACGTTAAACACATGTAGATCCTCGTCTATGTTCTTTTGTTTGATCCCTTTCTTGTTTTGTCTTGACTCTTCCTGAAGGCAGTCAGATCTTAGTCAATCAAACTTAGGATATTTAGATCTTGCACTAATGCCTTGCACAAATGCTTCCCAAGTATTTGGTAGACCATCTAGTGCAATGAGTGTCAGTTCTTTACTTTGAATTACATATTCAAGAGTTGTTAATTCATCCCTTAGAGAAGATATTCTCATAAAGTATGCATTGATGGATTCTCTTTTACTCATACTTATATGATTAATCTCTCTTTTTAGGGCTAGGGTCTTACTAGCATTGTTTATTTCATATGCGCTTTTGAGTGATTTGAACATGTGATAGGCAGTCTCATATTTCATCAAAATTAGAACTATATGATCTTGTTAGTTCAAGTATTTTTCAGAGTCGCTATTTTTTTGGTATTTGATATCCTTTTATTTTGAACCATCGACTTTGATCTTCCTAAGAAAAATCCCTTTTGTCCTCGGTTTGTAAGTCACCTCGAGTCAGGCTGGGTCCTTGGCTATTTTCTTTTGATATAAGCCTTCTGCTTTTGTAAGTTCTAAATCTTGGAACCTTTGGTCATTCCTGAACTTTTGAGCTGATTTGTACCTTTGAACTACTTTGAACCAGGTTCAAATTGGTTCAAAGTGGTTCAAGCCAGTTCGACACTTTGAAATGGTTCGTGATGCAAGTGGTGGAGCCTAGATGGCATACGCATCAGTAATTACTAATGCATTTTAAAGAATTGACAATGAAGCAAGTATTTTCACATGATCGTTGTTGATGTTAGTAATAAAGGGGTGCTTTGTAATTAATGAGGAAGTAATCATGAGAAGCCTCCATTCTTTCAAATCATTAAATAAAAAGGTTAGGGGATAGGCATGTGAGATCAGACATAGAAATCCAAGAAAGGTTTACTTGTGGGAAAGTAATGATTATTGAATAGTGAAATTAAAAGTGAAAAGACATCTATTTATGGAAATTCACCTTGAATTACCTTGTTGTACGGTGATTTAAGCCAAAATAATCTTCTCATAATCTTTCCCATTAATTGCCCATCAAGTCTGATATTTTAAAAGGGGTTTAACTTTCTCAATATTAAGTCCATTCTTGTTTAAGTGCAAGCTACAAAAGGTGCAAGGCAATGGATTCTGGTGTTTTGGTAGGAGTTTTTTTGTAGCGAAGTAAGGTAAATTCTGATAAACTTCCTCATTCAGTTTTCAATTCTCAAACTATATCTCTACAAGCTTAGTCCTGGTTGTGGTTACAAGCATGAAGTCCTCACTTCATTTCTTTGGAAATAGCGTCAGTATGGATTGCAAGAGTCCTTTGTTAACTGATACAGATTTAAAGGGGATTGATATAGAGGAAATATGTACTAGGATGCAAGAAAATGTAGAAGAAGAATATGGAACTGAAATTATAGATAGTGGGTTACTGCAAGCAGCGGGTTTTCCTCAAGCCATTACCACCCCCGAGCTAATCCAAGAATGTGTGAATCATTATGACATTAAATCCCAGTGTATCAGAGATAATGATGGCAAAGTGTTACTCCTGATTTCTAGAGATACCATGATGTCTATTTTCAAGATCCCTAATGAACCCTTCGCAGACTTTACTCGTACTCAGTCATATACCAAGTTCAAAGAGACCCCTAAAAAAAACTGCTCATTTATTGCTCGCAATTGCACCAAGACATTTTATAAAGGTGGGTCTCATCTTCCCAAGGGTTTGAGTATAAATCATATGAAATCTCATGTCCACGACCTAATGGTCATGCTACATAGAGTCAAAGGTTCACCTGAGGCTCTCTTGTTTGAAGAATAGATGTTTTATTTCATTGACATCTTTTTGGCAGGCAAACAATACTTAGATTGGGCAGAAATTATAGCCAGTTCTATGAGAGAACAATTAAAATTAGCACAAGTTATTAAGAAAGCTTCATGTCTTCTTACCTTGTATATTACCTAGCATGTACTCAAGATTTGAGATCTTTACCCCATAAAATCTGGGACCAGAATGTCTTGATATATGAGTATTGTCCTCTGTTACAGAGAAATAAGGTTATGACTGACTACAAGAAAGTTCATGATGTCTTTTCTCAGAGACTTTCTTTTGCTAGCTGGGATGAAAGAGCAATGGTTTTCTCCGGAAGCCTTGCAGCTAGTGTAAGTTTATGGTAGTATGTTTATTTAGTTCCCTAGGTTCACCTACATTAGAGTGGGTGGTTTTGAAAAACCCCTAAGATTACCTAGGTTCACCTTAGACTGATTTATACTTGTTGAGATCTGTCAGCAGCTCATGGTGGTGACAAAGAAATATTTACCTGAGGATAAATGGAATATTTTATTCCCTCTTTAATTTGGGAGACTCTCCTGTAAAAGCCTAGAGGATGCCATGAATATTGGAGCATATTTGTGTAGTTGATTTCAAATTTTATCATGAGAGAAAAGATTTTGACAATAAGGGATTTGTCAGGCAAGTCCTGGAAATGGAAGGTCAGTTTGTACCCTCATTTCAGCTGGAAGATCACTGGGAAGATTATCTAAATGAAAGAGAGGTTCATAAGAAAGATAACTCCAGATTATTATTAACACAAATCCTACATATCACTTGAAGTTAAACATTAAGGGAGTTTGTGAAGATGGTTTAGAAGTTAGTGAACCTGAATACTTGAAACAATCCATGGTACCCTTGCCTCATGTGAATTGGTCTGAACCTGAAGAAGATAATATTTTACAGAGAACCACCTGTGTAATTGAACTCATAAAGAAATGTTTTCAACACAAAAGAGAGATAGTCACACCTCTTGTTCAATAGGAGGATTCAACTCTAAAAACTCCTTCCTCCCCTGATGATGTTGACATTATCTTTTCCATTGATTTTGCAGGTAGTAACAAGAGTTCAAATATTTTGATTCCTAACTTATTTGAAAGTCAACCTATTATACAAATGACAAGGTCCAAAACCATGCTTACAAAGAAAAGCAAAATGGCTTCCCAAAAAGAAGTACTGGTGAATCTTGATATTGAAAAGGAACATGGCGCAATTGTGTTGAGTGATGGATCGTAGATACAATTGACCTTCAAGAACATTTCTCAGGTCATGGATACTATGAACACATTGACGAAAGATGCAGGGAAAGGTGATTTACCTTAGTCAGTACCTAATTGGTTTACAACTTCAGTAAGTAAAGGATCCTTGTACCGATTTCTTTACCGGTTAAAGATATGTTGAATAAGTACTCTGCCAAAACCCAGAAGAACAAAAGAATGAAGAGCTCTGCCTGATTGATTACAGGCACTAAATTAGGGGAGGTTATAGCCGAGATTGTTGCATACAAGCCTAAAGTTGGTTCTTTGGACTTAAGTGTCAAAGATTTTGAAATTACAAAGGTGGTTTTAGGCGTGTTAAACTGAGAAACCAAGGAAAATTGGTTAGAGCAATCTTCACAACATATGCTTGCTCAGTCGTAGAAAGATGCCAAAGAGAAGAGGGAGTTGAAAAGGGTAATCAATACTATGGCAGAATACATTAGTTCCTTGGATAGCTATGGTGTCTTATCCATAGTTCAGACCACTCATTCCTTCGATCCTAATTCACCGGATAGTCAAAGACTAATGAATCAAGTTCAATGTGGTAAGGCTATAGCTACAACCATGGATGAATTGGTGAACAATGTACTGAAGAGGGCAAATGAATTTTTACAACAATGTTCTGCTATTTTCAATGACGTCAATGCTTTACTGAGTGAAGTGAAACCGTAAATCACTGGCTGGGAGATAGAAGAAGGTAAATGGTCTGCAATTATTGTACAGATCACAAATGTATAACTATATGGTGTAGAAAAGTTCCTGGCAGAGAACCCGCTTAAATCAGCAGATGGAAACATGTTGTATATAGTCAAAGAAAATGCAAACTGGAGATGCTCTGTGTATGAACCAGCTATCACTAAAGTGTGAAACATGGAAACAAGAATCAAGAAAATGTACAGCGATTTCATCAAGGATATGTTGATCATAAGCCCTAATAGTGTGGCTTTAAATGAAGAAGGAAACATTGATATTGAACCACTGATTAAATCTTTCGAAGAAGATTTAAAGGTGATCAAAGAAAAACCCAATCCTATGCCTTCAGATCTCACAAAGGTAGCACAGATTGAATCCATGTGTATGCTCTATATTGAACATTTACTAGGTTACTCCAAACAGATAACTAAGATGAAATGGGATCACAACATGTGGAAGAACCGGTTGCTGAGTTTGAGGAATCCGAGCCACAGTGTGGTGCAAGAGTTCATAGGTGTCTATCGTAATTGGAAGCAGGCATGTGTAGAGATATATTACAAGCACCAAGACGGAGATGGGATTAAAAAATCCCCTGTTTAGTGGTCTTGTCTTTTTATTCATTCTCTGAATTGCTTTGAACTTGAGAAATTTACCTACTTTTAAACCTAAACTGATATTTTTTAAAACTACTCTCGTTAAAAGTTAAGGAGGTTGAGTTTTTAGGGAGACCTCCTTAACTTCATAAACTATATATTTGAATGGATGAAACTATTTTAGGGGTTAGAAGAAAAGGGAACAGAGGATAATATTGTTTTTACTCTTTGTTAGGATTTGGAGTAGTATTTTCTCCTGGATGGTGATACTAGATGTTGGAAACAATTATCTGAAGGAAATTGCTACTCAAATTATGTATTGTCTTTGATGTCACACTATGTCATAGTCCGCAGCATTCAGTATCTACCGAGCTCAGTCGGTCTATCAGGCAGTAATATTAGTGCTTACCGAGTTCACTCGGTTATCAAAAAAAATTCAGTGTTTACCGAGTTCAGTCGGTTATCAAAGAAAATTCAGTGTTTACCAAGTTCAGTCGGTTGTCGAAGAAAAGATAGCATCTACCAAGTTCAGTCGGTTTTCGAAGAAAAAGGATTATCAGTGTTTACCGAGTTCCTTCGGTCTCCGAAAGATTGTAAAAAGTTATGGTCACCGAGCACTGTCGGCCCTTGAAGGATTTTTGCAAATAAAGTTTTCTTAATTCAGCCGACTGTTATACTAAGTAATGTCAATTTGACAAATCTAAAATCATATAAATAAAAGGTCAAATGTGAAAATAAAAATATACAACAGAGCAGAAGATATATAGAAGAGAGACAGGAAAGGTGTGTGCGAATTTGTGAAGGATGATCAGATATCCTTGAGGAGCAGCAGAGATATATTCGATCAGGAAGGATCACACTTATGCAGAACAGAGATCTGTAATCAGCAAGGCAGTTGCATTATTATACAGGTCATTTTCATTGTTACCTTCTTATCATTGTAACAGTGAATTCTAAATCTCTTAACCGAGTTGGTTTAACAGCCATATTGTAAATCCTCTAACAAGGTGACAATTCCATTGAATTGTTTTCAAGACCTCTTACCAGGCCACTCCTAGCAGGGTGTTTAAATCCTCTAACAAGGTCACACCTAACAGTGTGTTTTGTAACCTTTTACCGGGTTGGCTTCTAACCGGGCATCACTTCAGAAAAGTGAAAATCAGTATCTAGATACAATTGGTGGTTTTTCCCATATTGGGTTTCCACGTTAAATCTTGTGTCTCTTGTGTTCTTAATTGCTATCTTAATCATATACAAGTGCTGATGAATATCTAAAGATAATTTTGCTAATACTTTCTGCATCTTCAAAGTTACTGCAATCTATTTACCGAGTGTTAAACAGATAATATTCATTAAGATATCCTAAGGGATCTGGAAAGAAATAATTGTGAAGTGTTTTATGGTTGACTGATTCACCCCCCCACCCCCTCTCAGTCACTTCATCCATATTCCATCACTAGAAACTAAATTTATATTTGTTATTTTGGTAAGATCTTTTGTGGCTGAACTTTAAATTAGTACAATACTTTTCAGCTCTATGATTTCAATCTGAATCTATGTTATTTATGGTTGACGTGCGGGATATTACTTTGAGAATATTTTTCCTCTTTGTGAGTTGTTTGATCTCATAAAATAATAGTTTGATAAGTTCTAGTGTTACTCTTCCCTTCTGATTGGAAAATTTATAAGTTATTTAAGTTCTTGAAGAGCTTTGTGATCTTCTTGATTCTTTTATTCTTCTATAATCTTTTAAATATGTTGCATCTCATCTATGAATGAGCAATGCGAACCTTTTTCTTATTTTCGAGTTAAAAACAAATGCATTCTTTATAGTTTAGAGATTTATTGCATATCTAACGAGGGAGTTTTACCTCAAACAAATTCAGAGGGAGGCTAATAATCACGTCTACCCAATTGCTGTGAACTAATTTGATCTTCAAATCTAGGGAAATAGAGGTATTCAATAATTAAAAAAAAGAAGACAAATATGTTTACCAACAAATTTTTAGTGACTCTACTGGGGAGTCGGAGAAGTGACTAACCAGCATTTGAAACTTTTAATGTCCATACTCAAAGACTATGATTTTACCCATTGATTGTGCATTGCTCGTGCTTCAACTAAATTTAGGTTTTGCGGACACTCAGGAAGATTTAATTTATGATCTAAATGTTGTAGCTTAGAATTGTTGACGTAGTAACCAGCAATATCTTCAAGTTCAGAGGGTTCTTGAAGAAGAACAAGAACAAGAACAAGAAGAATAGATTAGAGAACAACTCAGAGGTGTTCCTGTTGCATAAGAAGTTGCAGTTGTGAATAGAATAGCTCGGGTATAATCAGTTTTTCTTTGAAAGAAATTCATATATCAATCTGGTAGAAAGAAGATATACCAGGACTGACAAGAGAAGAGGGTTGTTGGATGAAGATTTTGAGGCCCTAAGAAAACTAAGTTTTTCCCTTGATCATACCCAAAGAAGGAGAAAAAAGATCCAATCAATTAGTAGGCCTTCTTCCACACCTCGGGTTGTTCATAGAAACTTAAATTTTCAAGCCTTGATCTCTCCTAGAACTCTCGCTCCTCATGTCATTAATTTACAGCCCTTGAACATAATTTTACCCAATATAGCTCAACCATGGGGAAACCAAGATGGTCCTCTAGAACTTGGTGCAAATCTTGGCGCTAAAGGGGCTCGTGACATGTTACCCAGATTTAATGGTGACAGAAATATTTCCACTGATGATCATATAAGTGCTTTTCATTCTGCATGTGGTATAATAAATGTGTCAACTCAAGATGTGGTCGTGAGTTTATTTGTTCAAACTCTCACTGAAGGCACCGCAGACTGGTTCCATCATCTTCCTTGAGCTTCTATTCATGATTGGGCTGAAATGATAACAGCTTTTGAAGCTAGGTTCAAGACACGTGTGTGTGTGAATTTTGTACCTAGTTGTAGACACAACACTTCAGTAAAACATTAGAGGTTAGTAGAAATCAAAATCGTGCAGTGAAATGGACACTAATCTAACCAGGCGATTTATTGCCTCCTAGTAGATGCGAGTATGTATTTTCATATTGGACCGAGATCAGTGACCTTGACGACACCTAAACGAAGGATTTTAATGCAGAATCTAGATATGAGATGAATGCAAATTAATCTATATTTTTGTATTTTCTGTGCAATAAGATGAAACAAACTGATATGAATCTATCCTAGATGAAAAACTGATATACAAATTAAGCTAACAATGATATGCTAAATATGAAACTAAAAATGATTAAAAACAAGATTGATCTCACAAAAGTTGTTGATTTGTAAAGAAGCTTCAATTCTTCAGATGTCAATTCGCCAGCATGATTGTGCAAATTCATGGATTGATTTTGGCAAAGTAAGTATGCAAGCTTGTGAGATGAATTATGAAGAGTTGAGCTTTGATTTTATAGAAATCCAGGGCTTTGGAGGTGCATGGAAAAAGCCATAAATCACTCAGGTTGATTTTTGAGTCAACAAGTAATTAAAGATAATTAATTCACAAAATCATGCAAAAATAGTTTTTTTATTTAAATCAGAAGTTGAGATCAGCTTTCAACTCAAAAGAGAGTTGAGTTTATTTTTAAAACAACTTGAATTGATTTTCTGATTTAAAGTTTAACTATTTTTTTAGATGTGCATAATGAATTATGAATTAATTTAATAAATAAAGTGATTTATCCTCAACTTAACTGATTTTAAAAATAAAACAATTGATTTATGGGTTAGTCAATTATTAAATCAAACTTTTATTCAAAAACTATATTATTAATTTTGACAATTGACATTAATTAATTAAATAAGAATTTAATCAATTAGTCATAGGATATTTGATTTATTGTCAAAATTTAAATAATACAATTTAGGAATAAATATAATTAAATCTAATTAAATAATTAAGTGGCAGTATTAAATCTAATTAATTAAATATTCAGAATATTCAATTAATCAAACTTTAGGATAAATAAGATTTATCACCAAATAATCATTAAATTAAAGATAATTAGGATAAATAGAAATATTACTAGGAATTTCCCCGATGCAGAATTTAGGATGATCAATTAGGATTCGATGATGTTCAGATGTGCCTTAGGTTAGGACTTCAATGTTGATTTTGTTCAATGTGTCGATATAGGAGGTTAATGAACCTATAGCCCATTTTTGGGGTATTACATTTTGCCCCTCTTTGAATCGTTGTGCGAAGCGCAATGGTTCAAAGACAGTTTGTGTATGATGTTGAAACTAATGTTTGAAATTGAAATTGATATGAGACAGAAACTGATTGAAAGATTCCAAGATATGAAGATAATAGGTCCTGAATGACCAAAGATAATGTTAACTATAACAGTAATGAACCGATGATTGCGAAGAAGTGTCAAAACGCCTGATTCTAAACCTTATGATTGCGAAGAAGTGAGTGACCGATTCTAGACCTAATTGTCGATAAGAATCACATTGGTATCACATCTGAACCCTTCAGTTACGAAGAACTGAGGAAATAACACTAATGAACTGATGGTTACAAAAAATTGATACAGTTTACAAGATTAAGAGAATACCAGATTGATATGGATCTCGATGAATCTGATATGCCCCAAGCGATGAGGACTTTTTGATGAATTAGCAACTAGACGTGATTGTTGTCTTGATTACTGAGGAGAGATTCAATTTCAAATTAGATTACAAACTTTGAATGATGTGCGATACCATGCCCCCTTCGGGATGAAAATTGAAATCTGACAAGAAAAGTCAGTGTTATAGTTTTAGAAGTATGTTAATTGATTTGAGAAGTGGTTAAACACGTCTGAGAATGTATTCTGCATCATTTGGAGGTCTAGAAGACCAAGTTTGACTAGGTTTGACCATTGTACACACTAAAATGGTGCGCTTCTATGAACCATTACATGCAAGGTTGCTCAAGAATGAGGCCTCACAAAGCGGCTCATAGCTCTCTATGCATGGAGTTGCAAGATTGAAAATTGCTCTCAGCTAGAGCTACAAACTTGTGACCTTGCTAGTCAACCACACAATGAGAGATTCACAATGAAGACAAGGGCAACAATGCCAATATCTCCAAGAATCACTATGAAATGCAATGCAATGCAACTAAAATGAAGATGCAAATGTGCAAGCTATGCTATGAAAATGGAAGTACAATGCAACTAATCTATGGAAGGAAATAGCAATGGATTACAATGCTTCCTATTTAGACTATGTGAGATTAATCTATTGCATAAAAGGAAGTCTACACTAAGAATGTCATTATTATGCAACTATGAAAGCAAATATGCAACTATAATGAAATGCAACAAGTCTTCAATGTCTTCAAACTCCAAATGCACCTAAAACCTGCAGCATAACATTAGCATAAAAACATGGTATATGCAAATGGAGGAGAGAGCTCTCCTTTTATAAGAAATGAGGTGAAATGGACCATTGAGATTAAGAGGCAAAAAGTCTTAATCAGCGGTGGAGCTTGAAAGAGGAGCAATCCATGTGCACAAGTATCCTCCAATAGGAAAATAAGAGTTGACTTTATGTCCATATGAGACAAAAAATGCTTTTCTCTTTTTTATAAAACATGAATAATGCTTTATTTGTGCAACTTAGGATAAGAGGAAAAGTGGGGCTTTTTATTTAATCAAAAGGGGAGGAAATATTCCTTTTAATTAAATAAAGACTTAGGATAAATGGTTAGCCCAAGGATAAAAATCCAATATATGATCGAAATTAAGATTTGATCAAGAATTGATAATGCTGAAAATATTGATTATTGATAAAAATGATTCAAGATTGATAAATTGAAATAAATGGGGCCCAAAGTCTAGGCGACCATTTTTGGGTGCATACAACCATGAGTTGACCATGGTTGACCAAGTTGAAATTTTGATAGTTTGATGTAAGATAATCAGTTAAGTTGAATACTAGATTTTTGTGATGATTGAAGGTCGATTATGCAAGCAGTAGATCGTCTTGGGTCTAAAAAATTTAAATCGTGATTTTGACATAATAAATGATCTTAGATTTTGATTTTGATCCCGAAAATGGGTTCAGAACATCGAAATTAGCCAGGGGTGCAATTTTCGTGAAAAATAGAGCACGTTTGAAAATTAGGTCAAAAGCTATATAAAGACCGGAAGGGTCATTTTCAATTCATTTCAACCTTTTGACTTTAGAAATCTTGTGGAGCCCTCTAAGCGAGAAAATGGTAGCACCAAAGGTAACTGTGAGTTTGCATCGATTTGAGCATAGTCAAAGACACCAGAGACCTCAGCAGTACGGACATCCGGTAGGTGGACCTCTGTGCTTTGCTAAAAGTTTAATTTTTCCATGATTTATAGCATTTTAAGGATTTTTCGTATGCTTTTCAAAATTTGAATTTTTTAATGCATCGAAACTCGTACGACTCTCTAGTGAGACTCGTACAACTTTTGAATTGTAGATAGGTTTTCGTTTCATTAACCCCCAAGATTTGTATCAAAGGAACCCAAGAGTCGTACGACGTTTCGTCGGGTCCCTCATAACTCATACAAGGAGGTATACATTGTCGTATCACTATGCTTTGTCATATGGTATGATGTAGAAACTCGTACGACTTTCCCTGCCAGTCTGAAGTGTCGTATGAAAAATAGTGAGTCAAAAACTCCATGTTAGGTCAAATTTTTTATTTTTCTGATCTCTTAGCCTAATTGCTGACCTTTTAACCTACCTTTTGAAATACTGAACTATCCAAGTTTTGCCCTTGTAACCTATTCTATAACCAAAGTACTAATAGGATTCCCTGTTTCTGTACTAGGTAGGTCATATATCCAGATGTTCGTGTACGGATTTCACATCCAGCTACGCAAAGACTATGTGTGTCGCTGCCAAACCCTATGAGGGTACACCTTGCTTCCTGTGGATTTGAGTACCTTATACATTTACCCGAGATTAGGGTAAATCATGGACTTTTGACTGCTCTAATTGAGAGATTTCATTTGGAGACCCAGACATTCCACCTACCGATTAGGGAGATCATTGTTACCCCTGAGGATGTGTATCATATACTGCGCATTCCATTCCGTGCAGGCCGGCGACCAGAGTATGTGAGTTCAGGGAACTCGGGCCTATTAGTTTTTTGACGTGTATTTGGAGATGACACCCAAATGATTGGCTCTATTTCTAGGGAGATGTTAGTGCAACATTATGGATAGACGCACCGGCTGGAGTGTATCATTGCTGGGATGATCGACGGTATTATTATGTTTGACTGTCAGCAGAATGGTCTTTTGATGGGCTGGGCCCCGATGGTTGCACGTCTGATGGCGACTCCCTTTAAGTTGGCTTGGGTTCAATGTCTTTTGGCCCATATGTTCTCTGAGATGCACAAGGTAGTGTATCAGGAGGGCAAGTCTTTTGTAGTGAGAGCTTTAGTTCTACAGATCTAGGTGTGGGAGCATATCCCAGTTTTGAGACCAGTATGTACCTCACAGAGACAACCTCAAGAGCCTATTATATATATATATATATATATATATATATATATATATATATATATATATATATATATATATATATATATATATATATATATATATATATATATATATATATATATATGTGCTAGATATGTCATACAAGGGCGGATGGGTCATGTAGAGTACTGGAGGGGATGCCTTGATGATATGATTTTTGTTCGATGGAGACCATATGTGGGTATAGAGCCTTGGCCTACTGCACATGAGTAGTTTAGTTTCTTCTTTCAGAGCCATGTGCTGATCGGGAGGTCATCCTCCACTTTAGAGAGGTTCATTATTACCAAGGTCTGGCGACAGTATGGACGAGTGCAGGATGCACCTGAGGATTATGCCACCTATGCTCGGATAATGCGTGAGCTTGGACCCGAATGGACCACGAGGCTCTCTTATGCTTTGTGTTCACAGGAGTACAGTGCTATCATTGGTAGAGATTGGGAGTACAGACCAGAGGTACTTGATGCTAGAGTTATAGATGGATTCATTGCCTAGCTTGCAGATCGTCCTATCCATAGGTTCTCAGATCCTACAGAGCTGATACTCTCCATGGAGGAGGCTATGGATTTTACTGGAGCATCGATGAGATAGGGTCCTAGACCCACACAAGTTCCTATTGTGCATCCCACACCTTTGAGACCGAGAGTGATGGCTCCTCCACAGAGACCATCAAGACAGATGAGGCCCCCTTGTTCCACTAGTTCCACAGCAGACAGATCTATAGGTTCTCAGAGAAAGACTAGGGGAGAGGGTGATACTTTAGGTGGTGTTGGTTTAGCTGAGGAGGTACTTGCAGTAGAGCAAGTTGTGGGTGGTGCTATTGATCTGATACAGGAGGAAATAGGTTTTGATTTAGGTGTCAAGGTCAAACGTTGTAAGGCACACAGAGTAGAGACCACAGAGCAGACTACCCCACATACTGAGATGCCAGCAACTGATGTTGATCCTACTATTCCTCTTACTCCATAGGAGACTATCAGATGGCTCAGATTACAGGTTAGGGACCTGAAGGTTCGCAGTGCTCAGTGGGAGGAGAGATATTTAGAGGTCGATAGACAATGCACCGAGCTTCATGCAGAGGTGCAGAGATTACAGGCAAAGGTGATTCATTAGACCTCACGGGTAGCTTACTATGTGTCCATATATTATACAGTTGTTCTTACTGCACAGAGAGTCCCTACGTACTCTCAATATATGTCAGCATCAGAGGGAGCCAGAGCACCTAGAGTAGAGGGAGTACCGGATGCACCACCTCCACCTCCACCAGATGCAGAGGATCAGGCTGACAGCTGATCTATTTTGATATGTTCTGATATACTGTGCTCTTTTTTATCATTGATATACTGTTCTAACTTTGATAGCTCACATGAGCGTATTCTTTTGTACACTGTGTCAGCAGTGCACCCCTAACTAGTTCGAGATTTTTGATATATATATGAGGTCGATATTTTGGTTATGACTTCATTTATACTTGTCGTGTTTTGATTTATGATGATATCCTATGATGTTTATGCTATGAGTAGTGTAGAATGTATGTATGGATTAATGCAATGCAATGATTTCTTTCATATGTATGGATGTAATGCAAATGTGTTTTGATTATGAAAAGATGTATGTATGAGTTATGTTTATGCACATGGATGAATTGTAATGCAACAGATGATTATGATATGTAAATGCAATGATACACATGATATGTTTTGTAGGAACTTGATGAAGACAAGTACTCAGTCTTATGTCAAAAAGGATGTTTAACCCAGGAGGATAACTGCTTGTGATTCTATGAAGAGACCTTTGAGTTAGGTTTCAGCTCTTGTTAGATTTGAAGAGACAATTGAAGAATTGGTTTAAGCATTGAAGTTCATTTAGCTATGGTGAGATCATGCAAACATGCAAAAATGCAAAGAGACATGCAACATGAAATGCAACCTAAGACCTAGGACCTAGTCACTGATCATGTGTCGGTCATTCTCATCATTGAATTTTTAGGTAACTGGATAAATCAATACAATGCCCACTAGTTATGAAACCATAGACATAGGAATATCAATTTGTATGCGTAGGAATCAATACAACGCCCACTAGTTAGGCAGCCATGGACATATGAATATTGATTTTATGTTCGAAATGTCGGATTAGATATAAGCACCAAGGCACAAAGCCAGGATGACCTGAATATCATGTCCATTTTGGTATAGCAATTTGTATAAGCATCAAAACATAAACATCATGATGATCAAAATATGCCTTGCGGTACAAACACATCAAGCAGTCAAGAGATCATTCTAAATCCAATGTGAATTACCCGTAGTGACCCTTTATCGTTCACATCCTTAGGTAAGATCGTATTTCATAATAGGAGAAAGAACTTACTCAAAAAAAGACAATAGTTAGATCAAACTTCTTTGAATTTTTTGGGTATCAATGATCGAGGTACGCATGGCCATCCAATTCGAGATAGAGGCTCTTACAATTGGACACCATTTTAATCCAGAATTTTCAAAGTTGTTAGATTTTCACATACAAGAAGAAACTAAAGAAAAGATTATGCCCCCAGTCATCACTCTCTAAATCCTATAAAGGACATCATTGAAGAGCTCGTGGGAACAAAATATGCAACAATCTCAATGTGAATTAGTAAGCATACAAGGAGATAAAAGCATGAAAAAAGCATAGATTATTTTCAGTTTGATGTTTGATTGCGTTGTTTTAGATGCAAAATCTTTTCTGGAGAGGAGCCTGACTAACTGACTCGGATGAAGCTTCAAAGGATTCTGACTGGATATGACTCGTCTGAGGTATACTGGAGACTATAGGATATGACATTGATTACCCCCAAGTGTTAAGCATTGATAGGATACAGACGCTTGAGCTGAGTGGTGTACAGACCGACTTGATAGCACATGCAGAAACAAACCAAGAGATATGTACAAACTAAAGCAAGACTAAAAGCTAGGAAAAACCAAGATTGCGTTGATAGATGGAGTGTTTTGAAACAAGTGGCACCCATTTGTCAGGTTTTCACCATCTTGGCAGAGATTCTATTTTTGCTACCAAGGCGCCTGTTTCCAGGTTTTCACCAAGGCACTTTTTTTTTTTCTCATTTTTTTTATTTTTGATTTTTTCAATTGTTTGTACTTTTGATATTTTTTTATTTTTTTGTGAATCATCAAGGCACCTATTGCTAGGTTTTCACCTAGATGTTCATTTTTTCAGGACTTTTTCCAATTTTTAAGATTTTTTCAGGATAATCTACCATAGACTAAATGCCTTAGGCATAGAATTTCTTCAGATGGAGAATGTTGATTGGTTCTTAGAGCTGTTCTCCTTCATTTGTTGAGAGTTGAT
Source organism: Chamaecyparis obtusa (assembly GCA_027943335.1). NCBI lineage: Eukaryota > Viridiplantae > Streptophyta > Pinopsida > Cupressales > Cupressaceae > Chamaecyparis > Chamaecyparis obtusa. The sequence continues at coordinate 805,104 of BSBK01001263.1, read as the reverse complement.
AGGCACCAGAGCCAAAAGTAGCAGTGATAACAAAGGGACCTAGCCAGTTGGGTTCAAACTTCCCCTTGCGGTCTCGATGTGATTGATTTTTAGGATTCTCTCTCAAGACTAGATCACCAACCTGAAATTCTCTGTGTCTGACTTTCTTGTTGTAGCCTCTAGACATTCTCTTATGATATACTCTGAGATGATCATATGCTACTTTTCTATGCTCATCTAGTAGTTCAAGTTCTTGCAACCTAGATACTCTATAGCCATCATCAGTTACTAGACCATGCATATTGATTCTTAGTGATGGGATTTCAACCTCAATAGGCAGTACCGCTTCAACCCCATAAACTAAAGAGAATGGCGTAGCCCCAGTGGGCATTCTGATACTTGTTCTGTAGGCCCAGAGAGCTAGAGTGATCATGAGATGCCAGTCTCTTCCTATCTTATTAACTGTACGGTGCAAGATTTTCAATAGATTCTTGTTAGAAGCTTCTGCTTGTCCATTCCCTTGAGGATAGTAAATAGAATACCAATGTTGTGTAATCTTGAATTTGGCACATAGATCATCTAAGTCTTTGTTTTTGAATTGTCCACCATTATCTGTGATTATGGAATGAGGTATCCCATATCTGCATATGATATAGTTCAATATGAATATAGATATTTGTTTTCCAGTTGCTTGAGTCAAAGGGACTGCTTCTACCCATTTTGTAAAATAATCTGTAGCTATGATTATATGGGTATGTCCATTAGAAGAATGAGGATGTATAGCTCTGATAAGATCAAATGCCCATTGATGAAAAGGTCATTGTGTAGTGAAGGGAATTAGATCTCTCCCTAGAGCATGAATTAAGTTGCCATGTACTTGGCACTTTTGACAGTTCTTAGCAAACTTGATAGACTCTTTCTCCATTTCAGGCCAATAGTACCTAGCCCTAATAAGTTTTCGAGCTAGTGTTAAACCATTCGAATGTGACCCACAAATACCATCATGGACTTCCTCTAATGCATGTTGAGACTCTTCCCGTTCTAAACATCTAAGTAGCGTACCATCTAGACCTCGTTTGTAAAGATCATGACTAATTATGACATATCGAGAGGCATTACGGATAAGGTATCTCTTTTCATGTCAGTTAAAGGTATCCGGAATGATTTGGTCTTGGAGATGGGAAAAAAAAATTTTGTATCTGGATGAATCATGACCAACAATAGTACAGATCATGTGGGTTTCAGGGGAATCATATGCAATATAAGATAGTGCTTCCACCAGGAACTCGTAGCATAGGTCATGTTCAAGCTGCTGTAATAAAGTAGATAGCGTTGTCATTGCATTGGCAGCCTTGTTCTCTGTTCTAGGAATTTGCTCAAATGTGATAGATATGAAATACTTATTTAAATCATCTACTATTCTCTTATAAGGAATGAGATTTTCATCTTTAGTTTGGTACACATCATTGACCTGATGGATAACAAGTTGAGAGTCTCCATGAATGTGTAATTCTGTGTATAGGAGCCATCAAAGAATAATTGCCATTCTTTAGAAGAAAGAGTCATGATAGAGGAGTCTGGAAATTCCATTTGCATTGGTGTATCATCAATCATAGGTGCATCTGCTAATTGATAAGCAATAACCAATCCTTTTATAGCTTTTCTTTCCACATATTCAATGTCAAATTCACTTAAGACCATGACCCATTTGGCTAATCTACCTATGAGGGCAGCTTTGCTTAGTAGGTACTTGAGTGAATCAATTTTAGCTACCAAATGTGTGGTATGAGCTAACATGTAATGCCTCAGTTTTTGTGATGCAAAGATCACAGCTAGACAAGCTTTCTCAATCATTGAATAGTTCTTCTCATATGCCACCAATGTTCTACTGATATAGTATATAGCTGTTTCCTTTTTATTCTCATCATGTTGTGCTAGCAATGCCCCCAGTGATGTATCTGTTGCAGAGACATATAAGATCAAAGACTTCCCTTGAATAGGAGGCATCAAGATAGGAGGATTTGATAGATATTGTTTGATATGGTCAAAGTTCTTCTCACATTCTTGATTCCATGCAAAGGTCATACCTTTATGTAATGTTTTTGTAAAAGGTTGTGATATGTTCGCAAGCTGTGATATGAAGCATCTGATAGATTGAACTCTTCCTTGCAATGTCCTCATTTGACTGATGTTTTTGGGAGGTTGCATCTCCATGATAGCCTTTACTTTAGCTGGATCAACTTCAATGCCCTTCTTTGAAACTATGTATCCTAAGAGCTTTCCAGAAGTGACACCAAAAGCACACTTCTTAGGATTTAGTCTGAGACTAAATTTTTCCATTCTGTCAAGAATCTTTCTCAAGTCATTTATATGTTCAGTTTTGATCATAGATTTTGCTAAAGTGTCATCAACATAATCCTCCATAGTCCTATGCATCATGCCATGGAAAATAGATGTCATAGCTCTCTGATATGTAGCACCAGCATTCTTAAGTCCAAATGGCATGACATTCCAGCAGAAGGTACCCCATGCACATGTGAAAGCAGTTTTCTCTTGATCCTCTAGAGCAATTTTTATTTGATTATATCCAGAAAAACCATCCATTAAAGAATACATCTCAAAGCCTGCAGTCATTTCCACTATCATATCAATGTTAGGTAGTGGAAATTCATCCTTAGGGCATGCTCTATTTACATCTCTAAAGTATGTGCACACTCTGTTTGATTTATCTAGTTTTGAAATAGGTACAATATTAGAGATCCATTCCGCATAATCAATAACTCAGATAAATCCGACTTTCAGGAGCTTCTCTAATTCAGCTTTTACCAAGAGTGCAACATGAGGATGCATCTTTCTTAATTTTTGTTTAACTAGTTTAACTCTTGGAGCAATAGATAAATGATGCATTATAAGATTAGGATCCAACCCTGGCATATCTGAATATTTCCATGCAAAATTGATCTTATTTTTTGTTAGGAATGTTGTAAATTTTTGCTTCTCTTCTTCTGATAAAGATTGTGCTACATGAATCAACTATGGTTCTTTTGTTGTTCCCAAGTTGATGGATTGAGTGGGCTCAATTAGAACTGGAGATCTATCCTGTAAATGACTCGAAAGGACATCAAATATCTCATCCTTAGGCACCTCAGAGAGGTTTTCACCTTCGGATACGTCTTTTATTTTTACTTTTGTAGGTTCTGAGACTGCCACAAAGTGGTTTTCACCCTCAGAAATCCTTTTCTTTTTATTTTTATTCTTATTTTTTTGACTAAGATACTTGATGTTCGACGCCGTCATGCTAACGCTCAGTTCACTGATGGAAGTCCTCATAGGTTCAACTGCATTAAGGTAGCAAGCAAGGGCATAGTCATTTGGAAAAGTATAGATACCTTGGTTCGGATTTGTGGAAATTTGGTCTAGAAGATCAGCATGTTGGATAGTCAAAATGGGGAAAGATTGAGAGATAGTGTTGATGGATATGGATCTGTCATCATTGGTCCTAACCCAATGCTCGAGTTCAAAGGTGATATTACAACTTAAGACATTCAATTCGTGAATAGGCTCAATGTCATTGTGGGAGTCCAATTCAGCCATAGATGGATTAGACTCATTAAGTTCATTACTTCGCTCTAGACTTACATTGGGTTTAGGTGCATATTGGTGAATAACATCAACATGTTTTTCTGTGATAAGCTCATCTTCTTCTAAAATGACTCCCCATTCATAGTCATTAGATTCTTCATCTATGCCTCTAGGAAATCTAAGAACATGAGTAAAGTCAGGATGAATACCCCAAGAAGGGTTACCCTCTGATTCTAATTTGAATTCATACTCATGAGAATCTATCTCAGAATAACTACCACCTTCCTCTTTGTCTATTTGATTGTCTTTGAGATTAGCTGGTTCTTGTGTTGCAACTATCTCTTGCTCTATAGTAGGTTCTTGTGTTTCTACTATATTGATTCTTTTTATTGGATCATGTTCAGCTTCAAGGAGATCTTTGATTTCCTTAGGCAAACACTCATAAGGAATAAGTTCTAAGCTGTCTGAATCACTATCTGATGGTTCAATTTCTTCCTTCTTAAGAAGGGGTTCTCCTAGTGCGATCTGCTCTATGACATGAGAATAATTACTTTTGAGGTGGAAGGGTGTCTTTTTAAAGCCTAAGCCAACAGTATCTTTGTTTGCCCTACCAGTATGTGAAATAGGTGTCATAAGACCTTTTCCTCTGATCCCTAGAGGTCCTTTACCTAGATATCCCATTTTAGCTATCAATTTGCCCCTTGGGCCATGTGATTTAGAAGGGATTTTGGATTTTGTAGAGTCACTAGTTTGAACAACTTGAGATTCAGGTTCATCCTTGTATAGCCATGCAAACACATCATCATCTTCTTCAAATTCTTGCTTGGAGACTTGTTCTACCACAAAATTTCTTTTATATGCCTCAAGAGGTTCTTTAGAGTCTGGTTTAGCCTATTTTAAAGATTGTCCATAAGACTTAGGTGAGATAGGGAGAGATGTTAAAGATAAGAGTGGCTCTATAGTATATTCTCCCATACCATTTTCTTTGATATTGACCTCTTTTGCAATGTCTTCCATTTTAGATGTGGATGCTTCTTTTGTTGACTTAATGGAAGATTCTCTGTTATTAGGCACAAGTTTATCCGCACTTTCCTTCAATGTATTGCAAGTGGTGGATATGTCTTCTAGAATAGTGACCTCTACTCCTTCATAAGGAAATTTCAAACATTGGTGAAATGTAGAAGGAATAGCTTTCATTTCATGTATCCATGGTCTCCCTAGAAGAATTTTGTAAGCCAAAGGTAGATCAAGAACTTGACATATAGTATCCCTTATAACCAGACCTACTCTAATAGGTAAGACAATGGTGCCTTTAGAAGATCTTTCTTGTTCATCATAGGCTTTTATGGTTATTTTCTTTCTAGGATCAATGGCCAATTTTGAAAATCCCAATTGTGTGACCAAGTTGTAAGAACAAATGTTTAGGCCAGCGCCCCCATCTATCAACACACGTTTGACTCTACGGTTCTGGATCAAGACTTCTAAATGCAAGGGCTGGTTATGCAGGTGACTCAAGGACTTGTCATCTTCTTCTGAAAAGGAGACATATTGTGGATATGTAAGATGACCAACCATAGTCTGGAACCTGTCTAAATCAAAGTCGTCAGGAACATTGGATCCGAGCAAAGCTTTGTCTAGAATAGCTCTATGAGCTGGAGATATTCAAAGCAACTCAAACATAGAGATTTTTGCATTAGTGTGTTGGAGTTGTTGAACAATGCTATAAGATGATCTCGTATCTTTAGGATTGGAAGATTTAGAAGTAGCCTTCTGTTTGGAAGCGGAAGAAAGATTGAAGGGTATCTTAGGGACATTTGATGAATCTGGGATTTGTCCTTTCAGATGTGCCTAAGCTTGTGATCGAGTAATTGCATTAGTTGAAGGATGATCTATATCCCTTCGCACAATTGTGATGACATTGCAACGCTTAGAGAGATAGGGTTCAAAAATATTGATAACAACATTATTTCTAGGGTAAGCATAATTGACCTTTGCACCCATATTAGGCTGAGAAGATGAAACTTCTTGACCATGTTTCAGAAATGGTTCTGTGAATTTTGTATGATCATTATTGCTCTTATGATTGTCAATCGTGATGTCTCCATTATCAATTTTATCTTGAATAGTATGCTTCAAGCATAAGCAGTTATTAGTTTTGTGATCTTTACCCCAATGGAAATCACAAAATTCATTCTCTCTCCATCATTTCGGCTTAGGTTTAGGATTAGATTGTCGGATCTTAGGCAAAGAGATGATGTTATTAGCTAGCAAAGTTCTCATAGCTGATTCCAAAGATTCTCCAAGAGGAGTAAACTTTTGTTTATTATCAGCAGACCAAGATTTGTATTCTAGCTTCTTTTGAGATGGTTCGGGCACTTTTTGTTTTGAAGCTTTGATGGCTTGGGTACCAATGGTTAGATTGAAAGCTAGTGCCTTTGATGGGGCACGGATAGTATCAACAATGCCATCTGTGACGATGCCTTTATTCTTGTTCTAGTTTTTGTTCTTGTCTTTAGAACTGGATCTTGGTTCGTACTTGTCCTTTTGAAGTGTGATGTCTCCTTTTTTCACAAGTACTTTTTCAATTTTGATCACATTGTCTACCATCTTATCAAAAGATGTATGATCTTGCATTTGTAAAGGGTAGTTGATTTCTGGAACAAGATTATTGATGAAGATTTCCAGTTTCTTAGTTTCTGGAATAGGCCTAACATATAGAGAGAATTTCTTCCTCCATCTCTTGAGAAATGTCAAGAATGGTTCTCCTAGATATTGTTTGAGATTGCAGATGTCGATCATGGTGACCGGATGTTGAATCTTGTAGGAGTATTGCTGATAGAATAATTTGATCAACTCCTCAAAATTTTTGATAGTAGAAGGCAATCTAGAGAACCAATGAATGTCTGCTCCCCCCAGAGATTGAGGAAAGAGACGCATCAGATAGGTTGGTTCGTATATGAACTCCATAAATTATGCATAGAATTCTCTGACATGATCTTGATGATCAGAGTGTCCATCATACTTATCATATTTAGGCATCTCCACTCTTTTTGGGAATGGTGGCATGTACAAGTCTTTGTCAAATGGAAAAGGGCATAGGGCCTCCATGGAGAACTCCTTAGGTTCCTTTTCTTTCTCAAGTTTATTAAGTTTGATTTGCATGGCATGCATTTGTTTCATCATAGCCGAAATAGGAGTTTCTTCCTCATGCATAATGATATCTTCAACATTAAAGTTGGGAGGAAGTTTATCTCCTTGATGAGCTAATTGTAAAAAGTATGTTTCTCTATCTTATTTCTGTGTGCTATAATTGTGTCACACTTCTATGGATCATTACATGCAAGGAAACTCAAGAATGAGCCCTCACAAATCGATCCATAGCTCCCTAGGCATGGAGTGCAAGGGCTTTTAAGAATGCTCTCAGCTAGAGCTATTTAGCCTATAACCTTGCTAGTAAACCATGCAATGGGAGATTCAATGAAGACAAGGGCAAGAATGCCCATATCCTCAAGAATCAAGAATGAAAATGCAATGCAATGCTATGCTAGAAATGGAAATGCAAGCTAAGCTATGAAAGGAAATATGCCAGTGTTACAAACCAAGCTAATTAATCTATGTGAGCTAATCTAGAGCATAGAAATGAAGCTAATCTAAGAAAGCATAAATATGAAGCTAAGCTAAGAATGCAAGAATGAGATGTAGAATGCAAGAATGCTCCAAATCTTCAAAAGCTCCAAAGTGACCTAGAAAACCTGCAGCATAAAGTTAGCATAAAAATTTGGGGATCTAGAATGAAGAAGAGAACTCTCCTTTTATAGGAAATGAGAAAGAATGGACCATGGAGATTAAGAGGAAAAAGATTTAATCAGCGGTGGAGCTTGAAAGAGGAGCAATCCATGTGCACAAGTATCCTCCAATAGGAAAATAAGATTTGACTTTTGTGTCCATATGAGACAGAAAATGCTTTTTCCCTTTTTATAAAATAAGAATAATGCTTTATTTGTGCAACTTAGGATAAGAGGAAAAGTGGAGGCTTTTTATTGATTAAAAGGGGAGGAAATATTCCTTTTAATAAATAAAGACTTAGGATAAGATGGTTAGCCCATAGAAAATAATCAAATAAATGATAGAACTAGGATTTGATCATCAAGAATAAGCAATTGATGATTTAGCAAAGGGGCTAATAGTCTAGGTGACCATTTTTAGGTGTATACATTTGCCCCTCTTTGACTAATGTGTGATCGATCTGGGAACACATGCAGTCAAAGAATGAAGTTGAAATGTGAGATCGATTTGAGATCACAAAACAACTCAGATCAGCCAAGAAGGCAAGTATATAGCCAAGAAGGCAAGCAATAGTGTTCTGACTCCAAAGAATGAAGTGCAAAAAAATAGCAAATCCTACATGGTCAGCCTGGTAGCGACAGTACTGAACACTTAGGAAAGAGATAGCCAATAAGATATGATGTGTCTGCCCCCTCGGGATCGAAAGTGAAATCAGGTAGAGGGAATGCAGAAGCAAGAGCAACATGATCAAATCACTAGAAATCATAATCAAAGAGAGAGAATGGAATAACCATCAAGCAGTGAAGATATGCCCCACACATGGGATCCGGGGCACGAGCCAAGTGGTCCCTCAACCCAAAAACACCACGGAGGGGGATTTGAACTTGGGATTTGAAAGTGAATGAAAGATGGGAAGTTTGAAAGAGATGGAGATGAAGAGGTGAAGAATGCCCCAACGAAGATCGAAGGATCAGGCCTCAAAAAGGTTAGCCAACTGCGCGGAAGAGGGGGAAAAGGTGATTTGGATGATCAAGGTGATCTTCGATTTCGGTTTCGATCCCGAAATGAATAGAAAATGATGGGATATGAAAGACAAGAAGTGAAAGACATGATTAGGAAGAAGTGAAAGGTGAGCGCAGTTGATTAACAAGTCCATGAAAGATGAAAGGAGAGCTCTCTCCATATGCAAGATGCAAAACTAACTAACATGAACTTAAGAATGCAAGCTACATGAAAAGTGGTTTACTTGCAAGGTTACAAAGCTAATAGAGATCTAATATTCATCATTGAGCATTATTGGTAGCGTCGCAAGATCATACAATACACACTAGCATAACTATGTGGATCTGAATATGATCTATATCAGATAGAAATTTGGGAATCCCACCTAAGCATCAAAGACATGCAGGTCAAGATGACTAGTGCAGTGAGATTACCTAAGTTTGATATAGCAAGATTATGCTCACATCGAGACACAAGAAAGTCAAGATGACTAGAAGCATGCACTCGCAAAACAGTCAAGGATAATACCTTGTAGGTCCATAGTGTCAAGTAAGACCAGCATAAATGCTCATGACAGTGAGGACCAACAAGATATACCCACAAGCAGATAAAGAAATAAAACATGTTCTCATACCCTCAGTCTTCTAGCTATGCATCATCGAAAACAATCATAGGGGGAGAACACTCAGCAAAGAAATCATCATAGACAACACGCAAAGAAATAAAGTCAAACAAATCTCAGCAAGTCAAGTGTGTGTGTGTAGGTCATAGAGTCAAGCTTTGAGTATCACATCTGCAAATGAGAAATATCATATCATACTAGACTGTAGGGTAGGACATCTGATCATATCGTGGATTTCAGCTAGCACTTTTTTTGACTCCTCTATTTCTAGACACTTAAGGAGAGTTCCGTCTAGACCCTTCCTATACAAGTCACCAGAGACAAAGGCAAAGTGTAAGGGATGGCGGAAGGAATGGCGTGGTGGATTTGCAAGAGGAATATGAGGTGGAAGATATGAAAAGATGGTAGGATTGTAAGATTTGTGAGCAGGATAGCGTAATTCATCCACCAGGAACTTGAAGTGAAATTTATGCTTTTTCATTTGTAAGATGGATGTTGAAGTAACCAAGGCATTACTAACTTTGTTCTTAGCTCTAGGAATGGGCTGAAGTATAATAGATATGAGATCATGCTTGAGGTAGTGCACCATTTTTTTGTAGAGAATCAGCTTGTCATCTTTTATTTGATAAGCAGTATTTTTGAGCATATTTTTATTTTTACTTTTCTTAGGTTCGGATACCGCCACAATTTGGTTTTCGCCATCCGACCATTGCTCTTTTCTTTTGACTTGATGACCGTGATGTGTGATTGCTGATTCAATCTTTTTTGTTGCTAGTTCTTTGGTGGAAGAAGTAACAGGTGTTGATGCGAGATGAAATGAAGTGACTGGTTCAATAGCATTTATGCGAGGGGTGTCATCTCTGGTGACACGAGAGGTTGAGCCTATAGGGTAAGCTCCAAAAGCATTAAGATCTAGACTTGTCATAGTAGGACCAACGTGATCCACTAAAGCAATATGGGGAACAAACCCCTCAAACCGTTCACGAGACTCATTGACTACATCAGGAGGGTTACCAGAGGTATGAACTATAGCAACATCCATATCGATCATGGAAGAATCTGCTAGAAGAGGCTTAAGATGCCGAGAAGTAGAGATACTCATGTCATTATGTGAGAGATCACCTCTTTGTAGCAGTCGTGCAATGTTGCGACGTTGTCTATCATAGTGCAATGATTCTTTAGGCACATAGGTTCTAGACATAGAGGCCTCAGCCATATCATCAGTAGATATACATTCTTCTCCCCAAAGAAGTGAAGTAGAAGGAAGATCATCTCCCATGTGAGCCATAGTGTGTAGTGGTGACTCATCTGTATCTGTGTCTGAATTACTGAGTATGGGAGTATTTCTAGAATCCTCTCTATAGATCCACTCTTGAATAGCTCGTTCTTCTCTTTCTACTTCTAAAGGAATGGATGAAGGAACAAAAGTATCAAAGATCACCATAGCAGAAGTGGAAGGCTTCATCTGATCAGAAGGTCTCCCATATGACCTAGGAGAAACAGGTATAGAAGCAAAGGAACCCAGTGTATATTCACCCATACCAAGGCTCATCATCTTAAGTGATTTCTCAGCAGCAGCTAGAGACGTACTAGGATCAACAAAAGGTTCATTATGAGGAAAAAATTTTTCAGTAGCAGCAAGAGCATTGATAGCAATAGTATGGTCTCCAGGAATCACAACTTCAGTGCCATTGTACGAAAATTTGACGCACTGATGATAAGTGGAAGGAACAGCCTGCATGTCATGGATCCAAGGACGACCCAAAAGAATGTTATATGCAAGTGGGATGTCCAATACTTGGAAGCTAATATCTTTCGTGATAGGGCCCACTCGAACAGGCAGCGTGACAAGCCTTTGGAAGATCTTTCCATTTCATCGTAAGCTTTTATAGTAATCTTCTTCTTGGAATCCACAGCCAATTCTGACAAACCCAATTGTTGTATGACATTGAAAGAAACAATATTTAACCCTGCACCATTGTCTATCAGGACTCGGCGGACTCGGGTATTGTAGACTAGAACTTCAATGTGTAAAGCTAGATTATGTGGGTGAGCAATAGATATGTCATCTTCTGTAGAAAAGGAGAAAGATAGCGGAGATGAAATGTGGTTGACCATAGCCCGAAATTGATCTGGATCAATGTCATTGGGAACACGTGTTGTACATAGAGCCTCATCAAGAATCTCTCTATGCGAAGAGGATAACCGAAGCAACTCAAGGATAGATATCTGTGCTGGTGTCTTTTGCAAATGTTGGACAAGATCATAGCTAGGGGTGGATGAAGGAGCCACTTGTTTGGAAGGCAAAGCTTGCTTGGGATCTTGCGCAGTTTTAAGGACAATCTTGGCTTGCCCCCTAGTAACAGCATTTAGTGTCTCACTTCGGGAAGATGAACTACCACGTGTTTGCAAGACTAACTTTGGCTTACCATAATTGGTGTTATTATCATCTTGAGACCTCATCATTAGAACACTCTCAACGGGCTCTACCATGTTAATCACAAGCGTATTAGAAGGATACGTGTAATTGATCTTTGCATCATGATTCTTCTTATGTGTTTGAGAGGTTTCCCCCTTATCATGCTTAGGTAGAGGATCTTTGAAAGTTGTGTGATCAGAATTTTTAGTTAAGCCATCAGTGGAGATTGTGTCGTTCTTAATAAGATCCTGAATATCATCCTTAAGCCTAAAACAATTGTCTGTTGGATGTCCCTTGTTTCTGTGATAATGGCAGTAATGATCCTCTCTCCACCAATCAGGCTTATTTATCGGATCCCAGTTACCAGGTTTATCAGGAAGCATAAGATATCCATTGTTAACCAAAGTCTTAAGGATCACATCGTAAGGTTCTGCCAACTTGGTATAGACTCGCTTTCGAAATGACTTCTTAGGCTTATCTGCATATTGAGGTTTAGGAGCATTGTGAGTGTTGCTAGCTTCTTGTTGTTTTGCTGCATAGATAGCGTTGGAGAGATTGAAAGCGGGCTCTTTAACTTTAGGAGCATCAACAACCCCATCATTAACAACATACTTGTTCTTATTCCAAGGTTTGTTCTTGTCTTTACCATTGCCTTTAGCATCTTTATTAATAACAATATCCCCTTTTCTTATAGCTACATCCTCAATCTGATATGCACTTTCAACCATGTCATGGAAGGAGGAGAACAGTTGCTTCCTTAGATCATAAAATAGCTCAGGCACAAGTGTGTTGACGAAAATGTCAATCTTTTCTCTTTCGGGTAGCTGACGAGGATATCGAGAATACAATGACCTCCAACGTTGTAAGTAAGTTGCAAATGGCTCACCTTGATGTTGTCTTAGATTACCGAGATCTATCACAGTGATAGGTTGTTGGATGTTGTAAGAGTACTATTGTGTAAATCGCTGAGCTAACTCATCAAAAGTCTTAAGCGGTGGTGTCAATTTCGCAAACCATTCCAAAGCTTGGCCTCTTAAGCTTCGAGGGAATAAGCGTAGGAGATATGTGTCTTCATGAAGAAAGTCCATACTAAGAGCATAAAAATGACACACATGGTCATGAGGGTCACCATTTCCATCATACTTGTCATATTTAGGAACCTCAATATCCTTAGGAAACGGGACCATGTATAGATCTTTATCAAAAGGAAGAGCATAAATTGATTCTACAAAAGAGACCTTTGGAGGCTCTCTTTCTAATGCCATTTGGGTAAGGCGTTGATTTGTCCGACGTAATTCTTCTTGAAGGACTTCCAATTCAGTTGGTACTCTTTGTTGGACAATTTGTTTGACGTCATAGCCGGGAGGAAGCTTGTATCCTCTAGAAGTCATATATTGAAAATATTGATCGCCATTACGCTCTAAAAGCTTATGCATCATTCGTTGGAAATCCACATCTTGTTCACATCTCATAAGATCCTCACTAGAAATCTCATCATTAGCCTCTGCCTCATGTTGAGAGGGAGGAGGTCTAGGTGGTGAAGAAGGCATAGCAAAAGTTGGCCTTGGAGGAGATCTTGGTGGCGTGTTGTTGTCATTGTTGCCATTGTTAAAAAGAGGTCTATGCTCATGATTACTAGTCTCAGGTTGCTCATGAAATGTCCCTCTATAAGCCATGCGCCTAGTAGCATCCATCCTTTGTTGATTGTGTTCTTTATCTAAGCGCGCTTGATTATCCTTACGCTCAAAGTGTTCTTGCAAGAGTTGAAACTTTTCTTGTTCAGTCAAAGTGAGTGAGACACTATCTGTGTTTTTGGGGGTCTTAAATGCGGAAAAGAGGAAACCTCCTTTGTACCATGGTGTAGCCTTAGATTTCTCAGATTGGTTAGAACTAGAACTGTCTTTGCTAATGGGTGCTTTGGAACGTCTAGTTGGAGAAGGTAACTGTGTATAATTGAACGGAGGGTGATTCTCCTGCTCAAACTAAGACCGAGTTGTAACCGGCATGAAAAGAGATGTTGGTTGACTAATAGAATGAGACAAAGTTTCTTAGATTTGAGATAAGAAAAGCTAATAAAGATCACTTGTCAAAGTAGAACAATAGAGAGATGGCTCGTCAAAAGTGCTCAAGCACTTACAGCAATCAATTGACTAAAGCCGAGCAACGAACAAGAAGCTCAATAAGCAAGTAGCTAGAGAGGTAACTGTGATGCGACAAGTGATCAAGAGTAGCATTCGTTAAACTCAAACCCAATAGTTTTAGCTCATTTGTTTCAGTCTAGAACAAATCTAAGCATGTAGGTAACAAACCAGTTTCAGGTAAGAATAGAAAAAGACACTCTACAACAGGTTAAAGTGCAAGTTTAGCCACTCCGAATTGTAGCAATGATAGGACAGCAAAAAGATTCTGGGTGATACTTTCCAGGTAGACAGGGCGATACTTCTCAGTTTGGGTGATACTTTGCCCCAAGCCAGGCGATAGACTGTAGTATGGTTGGGTGATAGACTCCAGGCTAGCGGGGCGATAGTCCAAAAGGCATGAACTATCACGCGATATACCTCAGCAAAGCACGCGATAAAATAGCAGGGCACGAACTATCGCACGATATTTCTCAATAAGGTGTGCAATACTATTGCAGATTCATATGACTTTTTGACCAGTGAACATAAAATTATCAGTTTTAAAGCATTTTGATCAAGTTCAAAGGTTGGATAGTGCAATTTCTCAGTTTGACAAGCAGTAGTAGTAGATAAAAGATAGGTTTGCAAACAGTAGGTGATCAAACATGTCATAGAACACTTGAAACAAGGGAAAAAGCAACCTTGCCAAGACAAGCACTTGTGATATCAAAATAGAAAACCTTATGAATGCTACCATGTGTTTGAATGTTGAAAACATTTACACAAGCATAGCACAATCGAAGACAATTCAAACAATTACTACCTAGAAAGACAAGGCTCATTACTTAGCAACATGGCCCACAACTTGATGCTCCCTTGCCTCACACCAAGTGGTTGCCCACAAGAAATATTTGCGTTGTCATGGAAGTGTCAAAAACACAACCAAAGGAACACATATGGTGAGTGTCTTGGGGTGATCCGGATAAGTCCACTTGGATCAATCCTTGCACCAAGAAGCTAAGCGGCTAAAAGAAGGTGGCCTCTATCTAATGGTTCATAGTAAGGGTTTCCGTTCATAGCACCCCTCTTGCTCCTCATAAAGGACTAGGACCTCGCGGCCTCAAGAGTACCTTAAACATTCTTGCTTAATGCTTTCCTCATGGTCACAATCCCACAAGTTACTCACATCAAGCGAAGATAAGTACTATGTCTACCAAGGTTTTGTGTCCTCGATAGCCTTGAGATTATAGTGAGTTGAAATCACTCGCCACCAAGGAAAATGATGACAAGGTTGTCCCCACTTGGGTCGTTCCTCTTGATTGCTCAAGAGCAGGCCCGCTAAAGGATCCTAAGCTAAACAAAGAGTGGATTAATTCTTGAGGTTCAAGGTTTTTGGTTCACCACAAGGGTGAAGAGCATACTCCCCTATCTCAAGAATCTCTCCCAAACACACCAAGCAAAGATTCAATTACCCCCTTGCTTTCAAAATCCCAAGATGGGTCAAGATTTCTGTTTCACCACAAGGGTGAAGAGCATACTCTCCTACCACCTCAAAATTTTTACAACAAGGTATTAAGTGCCTATGAAAGGAAACAACTAGTATATGCCGCGCTTAATAAAGAAAGCAATTAAACAAGCACTTGATTTGCTTTTTATGTTTAGGGCAGCCCTGCAAAAACCATTAGTAGCCCTCTTTGACATGCGATTTTAGCAAAATATCTCAAGCAAGAGGCACCTACAACCACAACTTGTTAGACCAACAAAGAGTTAGGAGAATCAAAATCCAAAATCTAACAATGATTAGTACATCAAAAATCAGATAATCTGCAAAAATAACTGATCAAATGATAAAATCTGAAAATGAAACCATCATGGTTGGATTAGGCTCGGAAAGACCTTTCCAACAATATATCACACTTAAACTTTTGATACCATTTGCAAAATTTCAAAAAGTTAGCTAAGAACCTGAAACTTGCAAGATAGATAAAATAACTCAAAAATAGGTCACTGCCAGGTACAGACACAGTATCGCGTGATACTTCGCATAATACTGGGGCGATACTTATCAATCTGCATGATTTTTCGCCCGCCACCAGGTGATACACCTTAATACAGGCGTGCGATTCTTCTGAGACGCGAAGTGTCACACGGGTATTATAAGGTATATCACGCGATATACTAAGAAGTATCGCGCGATATTCTGAGACAGAAAACCAAAGAATAAAAAATACGCTAAAAACTTGCCAAAAAATTGACAGAAATTGACGAAAATGTAGAATTTAAAGGACAAAGTCTATCTACTCTGCCCCACGGTGGGCGCCAAAAATGTGTGCTATAATTGTGTCACACTTCTATGGATCATTACATGCAAGGAAACTCAAGAATGAGCCCTCACAAATCGATCCATAGCTCCCTAGGCATGGAGTGCAAGGGCTTTTAAGAATGCTCTCAGCTAGAGCTATTTAGCCTATAACCTTGCTAGTAAACCATGCAATGGGAGATTCAATGAAGACAAGGGCAAGAATGCCCATATCCTCAAGAATCAAGAATGAAAATGCAATGCAATGCTATGCTAAAAATAGAAATGCAAGCTAAGCTATGAAAGGAAATATGCCAGTGTTACAACCCAAGCTAATTAATCTATGTGAGCTAATCTAGAGCATAGAAATGAAGCTAATCTAAGAAAGCATAAATATGAAGCTAAGCTAAGAATGCAAGAATGAGATGTAGAATGCAAGAATGCTCCAAATCTTCAAAAGCTCCAAAGTGACCTAGAAAACCTGCAGCATAAAGTTAGCATAAAAAGTTGGGGATCTAGAATGAAGAAGAGAGCTCTCCTTTTATAGGAAATGAGAAGGAATGGACCATGGAGATTAAGAGGTAAAAGATTTAATCAGCGGTGGAGCTTGAAAGAGAAGCAATCCATGTGCACAAGTATTCTCCAATAGGAAAATAAGAGTTGACTTTTGTGTCCATATGAGACAAAAAGTGCTTTTTCCTTTTTTATAAAATAAAAATAATGCTTTATTTGTGCAACTTAGGA
The DNA here is from genome assembly GCA_027943335.1 of Chamaecyparis obtusa. Taxonomy (NCBI): domain Eukaryota; kingdom Viridiplantae; phylum Streptophyta; class Pinopsida; order Cupressales; family Cupressaceae; genus Chamaecyparis; species Chamaecyparis obtusa. Next base: position 788,551 of record BSBK01001263.1, on the reverse strand, counting down.
TAAGAGGAAAAGTGGAGGCTTTTTATTTATTAAAAGGGGAGGAAATATTCCTTTTAATAAATAAAGACTTAGGATAAGATGGTTAGCCCATAGAAAATAATCAAATAAATGATAAAACTAGGATTTGATCAAGAATAAGCAATTGATGATTTAGCAAAGGGGCTAATAGTCTAGGTGACCATTTTTAGGTGTATACAATTTCAAGAAATGCTTCATCATTCTTTTGAAGTCATTGTCATTTTGATACCGAGCAATTGCTTCAGGTGTGGGTTCCTGATCTACACCATGTTGAGATTGAGCTCTTTGAGAGCCATGGTTTGTCCCTGCTTGAGACATGGTAGGAGTTTTAGGACTTGCTAGGATAGATCAAGGAGGAGTTTGTTGATTACCTCCATGAGTTGATGGTGGAGGAATGTAACCAATTTTTAATCAAAAGTTGCCAAGACCGTCATCTTTGTAAAGACTAGAATTGTAGAGTTGTTCAAGAGTTGGACCCTGGATATGAGTCAAAGGTAAAGTATGAGATATTTCCCCTGATTTATTGTGTGAGGAAGCTCTAGTTTCCACCATTAACCTTGGATGAAGCAAAAGAATAAGATGGAGACAACTGAAGACCGAATTGATTCAAGAAGATCAGATGACGCAACATTGTCAAGGTTTGATTGATTGAAGCTTAGATTGGACTTAGATGAAGGATACTGTGCCCTGGATGTATGGGTAGATGCCCAATTGATAGCGGACACGAGTTCACAACACTTAGCCATTTTGAAGATTGATTGAAGATTGATAGTTATGACAAGGTTTTGACACACGATGAAAAAGACTCAAATCGATTAAATAGAAGGCTGAATCGGATTCAAAAGGCCACTTTAGGAAAATGATTGGATTCTCAGTAGTTGCTGATCTATTCCTGACACAGTGATTTATTTGACAGATTCTGGAAATAGGCTGAAAAAGCTGGGTATCTGGCAATTCTAACAACTTTCTGGCAATTTTTCAAAATTTCTCAAATGACTTTCTGCAGGCTCATATGATAGTGGGTAGGGTATGAAACGACAATTGACAAACTCGTACGACTTTTGAAAAACTCGCACGACAGTTGATAGCAGGGTTTTTGACTTTTTGAATTAACTGGTAGAAAAACTCATACGATAATATACCAGATACCATACGACAATTAGGGGGTCATGAAACGATAATAGCCAAAAGTCATACGACTTTCTGACTTTACAAGATGACTTTTGACTCCAGAAAGGTGTTTGACATTAGATTTTGCAATTTTCAGGTTTTTAGTTTCAAATTGTTCACAAAATTGTCTGTCCAGATTTGAAGATTGTACCGGATTGATTTGTTCTTAGTAACCAGATAGATAAACAGGCACACAAAACAGCAAGCAAGTGATTTCAAGCACATCTAAAAACAATGAACAAGGGACAAAGCAACCCTGTGCATGAACAATCAAGTGACTGAATTGTGCTAATCCCTAGGAGTGCTAACAGTGTATGTTCCAAAAAGTTTTGCAATAACGCACATATTCCTAGAAAATGAAAATTTGGCCTCACTAGGGTTTGTAGTAAGGGTTTGACTCTGCAACTTTTGTGATCTCAAGAGGGCGAACTCTAATCCAGGCACACTGAGGTTTTGACACAGTCTAAGAAATTAATTAATCAAGAGCTGCTAGGGAGATCTGACAGCCCAACAAGAGACCACACCTATGAAGATTTCCTCCATAAGGACATTTATATAGCGGTTGCTGCTACCACGGTGAAAATGGCTATTACCGCTTGAGGTTCCGTCAACGTGGTTGACCTAATTAAGGGAATGTCCACTACAGTTAACCCTCTCTAAAGGTGACTCACAAAAGATACCACATGGAGACTGGTTCCAGATTCAAAGATCTGAGTTTCTGATACTACCCAAAAAGGGAGTAGAGCATAGTCCTCTAGCCTTTTCACTTTTAACCCAAACAAAGCAAACAGATTAATCCGACATGCTAAGACCAAGATTATCTCACAAAGATCTATGATGTCAACCACTTATGATCTATCAACCTCTCCAGAGAGAGAATGTATCAATCAAAAGCTAAAGATGCACAAATCTAGTAGAACGTGAGATTCTCTCAGTAACCTCCCTACCTACAAGGGTTCCTTCGTTGAGAGCGGTTTCGCTGGAAACCCACTCTCTCAAGAACCACAAATAGTGTTCATAGGGCCTATTTACTATGTGTAACAAAGATGTTGAAAAGCAAATCTATGTTCATTTTTATAGCCCAAAATGAAATCTGTGATATGAAAGTAATAAAAGGTCACACAAGCCAGACACATGAGATGTTCGTTTTAGTCCAAATCGAAACGTTATCAACTGAGAAGATTACCTGAATTCCTCACAACACACTTAGTAGATTTTTACCTATTTTTTAGCAACTCTCATGCTTTTCCCAATCAAAATCAGTAGAAATCAATCAGAAACAACAACTTTCAATTGTTAATGTTAGCTGTTAGTCCAAATCTAGAAAACAAATCTAGAAAATTGTCTGAAAAAGTGAAACGACAATTGAAACCTGGCACTGAAACTCGTACGACAGTGGGTCACCTCCCAGATGACAGTCCAGAAACTCGTACGACAATGGGTATCAAATAATATGACAACAGAGCCTCCAAACGACACTGTATTTCTGATGGTACGATCCTCGATCAAATCAACTATCGTACGACAGTGGGTATCTCCTGGTACGAGTTTCTGACAAAACTCATACGAAAATTATACAGACAGAAATTAAAAATCGTAGCTTGGAACAGAAAATGACAAGAAGATAATAGAAATTGATAGAAATTGAATGGAAACCCATTTCAGGGTGCCATGGTGGGCGCCAGAAATGTGTGTGTGAATTTTGTACCTAGTTGTAGACACAACACTTCAGTAAAACATTAGAGGTTAGCAGAAATCAAAATCGTGCAATGAAATGGAAACTAATCTAATCAGGCGATTTACTGCCTTCTAGTAGATGCGAGTATGTATTCTCAGATTGGACCGAGATCAGTGACCTTGACGACACCTAAACGAAAGATTTTAATGCAGAATCTAGATATGAGATGAATGCAAATTAATCTATATTTTTGTATTTTCTGTGCAATAAGATGAAACAAATTGATATGAATCTATCCTAGATGAAAAACTGATATACAAATTAAGCTAACAATGATATGCTAAATATGAAACTGAAAATGATTAAAAACAAGATTGATCGCACAAAAGTTGTTGATTTGCAAAGAAGCTTCAATTCTTTAGATGTCAATTCGCTAGTGTGATCGTGCAAATTCATGGATTGATTTTGGCAGAGTAAGTATGCAAGCTTGTGAGATGAATTATGAAGAGTTGAGCCTTGATTTTATAGAAATCTAGGGCTTTGGAAGTGCATGGAAAAAGCCATAAATCACTCAGGTTGATTTTTGAGTCAACAAGTAATTAAAGATAATTAATTCACAAAATCATGCAAAAACAGCTTTTTGATTTAAATCAGAAGTTGAGATCAGCTTTCAACTCAAAAGAGAGTTGAGTTTATTTTTAAAACAACTTGAATTGATTTTCTGATTTAAAGTTTAACTATTTTTTTGGATGTGCATAATGAATTATGAATTAATTTAATAAATAAAGTGATTTATCCTCAACTTAACAGATTTCAAAAATAAAACAATTGATTTATGGGTTAATCAATTATTAAATCAAACTTTTATTCAAAAACTATATTATTAATTTTGACAATTGACATTAATTAATTAAATAAGAATTTAATCAATTAGTCATAGGATATTTGATTTATTGTCAAAATTTAAATAATACAATTTAGGAATAAATATAATTAAATCTAATTAAATAATTAAGTGGCAGTATTAAATCTAATTAATTAAATATTCAGAATATTCAATTAATCAAACTTTAGGATAAATAAGATTTATCGCCAAATAATCATTAAATTAAAGATAATTAGGATAAATAGGAATATTACTAGGAATATTCCGCGATGCAGAATTTAGGATGATCAATTAGGATTTGATGATGTTCAGATGTGCCTTAGGTTAGGACTTCGATGCTGATTTCGTTCAATGTGTCGATATAGGAGGTTAATGAACCTATAGCCCATTTTTGGGGTATTACAACATGAAGATGAATACACTTTTTTACTGCAGTTGACACAACTGCAAAAGGAGATACATGAACCCATGAGGGAGTTTGTAGCTAAGTTGAACAAGATCCTACAAAGGATTCCTTATGCTTCGAGGCCATGTGCTGAAAATCAGAAAGGTTTGTTTCTTAATGTTATGCCTCCGGATGTAAGCTTTCATTTATGAAAAGATGGAGTTCCAGATTTGGCCCAAGCTCATAGATCAACTATTCAACTTGAAGACGTACTCATCAAGGGCAGAAAATGGAAAAGAGATGTACAAACTCCTAGTACTTCATCATCTATTACCATTGATTTGGTTGTTCAAAGATTGGTGAACGACATGATTACTCTAAAGAGACAGAGGCAAATTAATCCTCCTTACCAGAATCCATATCAAGACATGGGTTGTAAGAAGTATAATACATCTCAAGGGAAAAACCTGACCTCTCCATAGCCTCGTCTACAAATTGAAGTTGCACCTAGTAAAGAAAACATGTGCTCTTTTCATTTGACTACCGATCATGATGGAGCTACTTGCCCAGATTGGTTAAGATGTTTACAAATTAACGTCACAAGAGATGAACTCAGAGAAGTTTGTGTAGAAGAAGAAGTCTGTGGGGGATTAGTGAGTCATGATTTGTACTATTTGGAATATGAGTCAGGTGATGAAGAAAATAGGGATGTTCTTGCCACTTTAAATGATCCCACTTGTAGGATTTTGACTAGAAATCAACGGGCTCCTAAGTTTTCATCAGGAAATAGAACACCAAATACGACGCCCAAAGGGAAAGAAAAAATCAAGAATGTAGCTTCATCTGATGCAAAGGCAAGAGCTGAGATTAAATTTCAGCAGAAAAATATAGTGAGTTCCACCCCTTCTCCCTCATTTGATATCATAGATTTTTGTAAAACGTCTACGGTAACCATCTCCACTGCTGAGTACTTGAAGTAAAATCCTAAAGAGTTGAATAAATTGGTTGAATTCATCAAAGGTGAGGTTGGTTCAAACTCTTAGACTAATCATTTTGAAGAAGTTGTACCTTCTAATAGTACCCCCATCTTTGTATCTGAAGAATCTCCCGAGATACCTAAAACCCCTGAAACCTCTCAATTATTAAAGGTTGATGTGGGGGAACATAAACCAAATCCTTTTTATATATCCTTGTTACCAAATGGTCAGAAACTAAGTAATTGTATAATAGACTCAAGAGCCTCGAATAATATTATGCCTTCACCTATTGCAAAGGCTTTAGGACTTACCCTTACTAAGACCTTTGGTAAGTGTTACTCTATGGATGGTAAACAAGTACCTCTCATTGGTTAGATAAAATATGCGCAAGAAGTCTTGGCTGCTTGCCCCGATAAAAGGATGAAATTGACCATCTTGGTCATGAATATTCTGACTAGTTATGGTATGTTTCTTAGTAGAACCTTTTGTAAGGATATGGGAGGGGAAATTGAGATGGATTGGTCTGAAGCTTTTATACCTATGGGGAAAACTAAAGTGAGACTTGAACCTGAGCCTAAAAATAAGTATTCTATTTTCCCTTTAGAGGATCACAAAGCTTAGATTTTGTTCCATGACTATCAATTCAAGAACTATGTTATCATGTCAGGTGATGAAGATGAATTTGTTGCAGTTTCAGATCAAGAGAGTTCATAAATTTGGACAATGGGGTTTGACGGGAGTTCTTCAAGAACTGGATCAGGCGCTGGTGTAGCTTTGATATCTCCATTAGGAGAGCTTTTCCCTTTTTCCTTTAAGCTTGATTTTATAAATACTAATAACACTGTTGAGTACAAAGCATTGTTGCTTGGCCTGCAAGAGACGAAAAGCAGAGGAGTCAGGAAGTTAATTGCAAAAGGAGATATTGAACTTATTGTAAACCAAGTTTAGCACCGATATGCAATGAAGAATGCCACATTAAAACATTATAGGAATCGGATATGGGATGAACTAGATTTTTTTGAAGCTTTCTCAATTAATGATATCCCTAGGACTCTTAATACTAGGGATGACTCTTTGGCGGTATCAGCTTCTCTCTTACTCCTGCATTCAGATTTTAAAACGGACACCTACAGAGAAGAGATGATTTACTGACCAAGCATTCCAGATAATGTTAATCACTGGCAGATTTTTAATAATGATCACCAAATTGAAGAGTTCCTGACTTGTGCTGGACATTTCTCAAACTTATATGTTGAAGGGTCTGATAATGATTGTAAGGAATCATGTTCTAATCTGGATAATGACAATGACATACTTCAGTTAAAAGGGAATAAAATTCTGAAAGGTCTAATTTCATTGGAACATTTGATTTCAAATAGGGATGACAATTCAGTCAACAAAAGGCCTATACATTTTGAAGTCTCTAAAGAATATGACAAGATTAATGTGGGCACCGACCTTGAACCAAAATGGATTGCAGTAGGAAAAATTTGTTCACCTTTTGAGAGACATATTAAAGTTTGTTGCTTGATTATAGAGATGTGTTTGCCTGGGGGTATGAGGACCTCAAGGATTTTAGGGATGGTCGTTTCAAACGTCATATTCCTTTAAAACCAGATGCAAAACCTTTTCACCAAAAATTAAGGAATTATAGCCCCAAAGTCTCAGAGGCAATAGTAAAGGAAGTAGAAAAAATGTTAAAGGCAAGAATAATCTATCTGATACATCATTGAGCTTGGATAGCTAATATTGTTCCTGTACACAAAAAGAACAGAGAAATTTGAATTTTCGTTGACTTCTAAAATCTTAACCAAGCTAGCCTCAAAGATAATTAGGCCTTGCCGGCCATGGAACATGTTCTTCAAATAGTACTAGGTTCTGAGATGCTATCCATGCTAGATGGTTTTTCAGGGTAGAATCAAATAAGCATGGTAGAAGAAGATCAACACAAAAATGCCTTCATAACCCCTTGGGGAACTTATGCTTACAGTCGAATGTCATTTGGTTTGACCAACACCGAGGTGACATTTCAGAGGGCCATGAACTCCTCCTTTCGAAACTTGCGGAATAAAATAATAGTAATATATCTTGATGATCTCACGGTATTCTCGAGGCGGAGGAAGTATCACCTCAGGGATCTGAAAATAGTGTTGGAAAGATGTAGAGAGCACAATATATCCTTTAATCCAAAGAAATCAATTTTCTTTGTTGAAGAAGGAAAGTTGTTGGACATATCATCTCAAAGGATGGCATAAGAATCAACCCAAAAAGAGTAAAGGCTATCCAACAATTGAACCTACCAGTAAATAGAAGTGAAGTGAGGTCCTTCTTTGGCCAAGTGAAATTTTTGAGATCATTTATCCCTGAGTTCTCAGAGATTACAAAGCATATAATTGATATGATGAGTGAGAAGAAATACTTTCAGTGGAATGAGAAAGGTAGAAAGGCATTCAAAGAGATCAAGACCGCTATAGCTAAGGCTCCTATGTTGGTCAGTCCTAATTTCAAGAAAGATTTCAAAATTTATTGTTATGCATTAGAACACACTCTTTCAGGTATTTTGTCTCAAAAGAACGTGAGTAGGGAAGAAGCTCCCATAGCCTTTATGAGTACGCCCCTGAAGAAACATGATCTAAAATATTCACTCATTGAGAAACAAGCATATGTTGTTGTAAGAGTCATCAAATAATTCAGGTACTATATTTTGCATTCACACTCAATGGTATATGTACCTAATACTACAGTAAAAAGTATTCAGAATCAGCAAGAAATTAGAGGAAATAAAAGAGTAGCCGGGGTAGCTAAGATATAGGAATATGATCTTACTTTGAAACCCACCAAGTTGGTAAGGGGCCAGGGAATTTGTAAATTAATGGCAGAAAATGAAGGACCATCTGAAGATAATGTTGAACAACAACCTATGGCTTTGCTGGTAAGTCTTACTAATCCTTGGTTCTCAGATGTTGCCCACTTTTTGACTTATGGAGAATGCCCTACGAACCTAACCCCTTGAGAAAAGAGAAATATGAGCCTTAAAGTAAGTAATTATGTTATTGCTCAAGGCATTCTATACAAAAAGGGTGTCGATGGGACCTTTTTAAGATGTGTTGATAAAGAGCAGCAAATGAAGTTTCTCAAAACATTCCATGATGAAGCTTGTGGAGGACATTTTTCCTCTACTATGACAGCTTTCAAAATACTGAGAAATTGCTTTTATTGGCCAGGGATGTTCAGAGATAGCTATTCATACGTAAAAGATTATGAGAAGTGTAAACTCTTCATGGAAAAACCTCAATTGGTTGCTCTGTCGTTGAAGCCAGTGGTGGTTGATGAACCCTTCAAGTAGTGGGGTTTAGATTTCATAGGACCCATAAATCTAGCTTCAAGTGCGAGTGATTCGTACATACTCATTGTGACTGACTACTTTACTAAATGGGTCAAGCCATTCCAACCAAAAAGAGTAGTTCACAAGTGGTATGTGATTTTATGAAGGAATACATTCTGATCCGTTTTGGAGTGCCTCAAAAAGTAGTTGCTGACAATGCAACATATTTTTCCTCTCAAGAATTGACCACTTTTTTCTATGACCATGGTATTTCTTTAGCCCACTCCTCTAAATACTTCCCTCAAGGAAATGGTTAGGCAGAGAAGTAATAAAAATTTGGTAGCAATTATGAAAAATTTGGTGAGTACAAATCTAAAAGATTGGCATAAGAAACTACATGCGGCACTGTAGGCTGATCGCATCACTCCAAAGAGAGCTATAGGTATGGCTCTTTTTGAATTCGTATACGGTAGCGAAGCACAAGTTTCCTTGCCACTTGAATTGTCAGCAACGAAATTGCAATCAGCAATTGAAGAACACTTTCAAGATGCTTTGGAAAAGACAGTGTTATATTTGAGTAAATTGGAAGAAGCTGAAAGAGAAAGGATGGTAGATCATATAACTGACCATCAAATGAAAGTAAAGAGAATTTTTGACATGAAGGCAAGGTTGAGGAAGTTTATGAAAGATGATGAAGTATTTCTATGGGATAAATGTAGAGCAGCTAAAGGAGCTCACGGTAAATTTGAGTCTTTGTGGAAGGGACCTTTCATCATACAGGAGGAAATAGGCTCAAATGCTTACAAGTTGAAGTATCTAGATGGACAGATCATTTCATTTACCTATAATGGACAAAACCTTAAGCTTTTTAAATTATGATCAGGTTTTTCCCTTCCCTATACATATTTTCCATTTTCTACTCTCTTTGGTTTTTCTTTCTATTTGGTTTTGTTTGCCATGTTTCCTTTGCTTTGGTTTTGTTTCATTCATCCCTCTCTTCTATACCTATGGTTAACCAGAGTTCTAAGTTCTCCGTGTTTCAAGAAAGTCGGTCCCCAATCAGAGACAATGTTAGTTCAAGTATTTTCAGAGATGCCATTTTTTTGGTATTTGATATCCTTTTATTTTGAACCATCGACTTTGATCTTCCTAAGAAAAATCCCTTTTGTCCTTAGTTTGTAAGTCACCTCAAGTCGGGCTGGGTCCTTGGCTATTTTCTTTTGATATAAGCCTTTTGCTTTTGTAAGTTCTGAATCTTTGAACCTTTGGTCATTCCTGAACTTTTGAACTGATTTTACCTTTGAACTACTTTGAACTAGGTTCAAAGTGGTTCAAACTAGTTCGGCATTTTGAAATGGTTCGTGATGCAAGTGGTGGAGCCCAGATGGCGTACATGTCAGTAATTACTAAGGCATTTTAAAGAATTGACAGCGAAGCAAGTATTTTCACATGACCGTTGCTGATGTCAATAATAAAGGGGTGCTTTGTAATTAATGAGGAAGTAATCATGAGAAGCCTCCATTCTTTCAAATCATTAAATGAAAAGGTAAGGGGATAGGCATGTGAGATCGGGCACAGAAATCCAAGAAAGGTTTACTTGTGGGAAAGTAATGATTATTGAATAGTGAAATTAAAAGTGAAAAGACATCTATTTATGGCAATTCACCTTGAATTACCTTGTCGTACAGTGATTTGAGCTGAGATAATCTTCCCATAATCTTTTCCATTAATTGCCCATCAAGTCTGATATTTTAAAAGGGGTTTTGCTTTCTTAATATTAAGTCCATTCTTGTTTAAGTGCAAGCTACGAAAGGTGCAAGGCAGTGGATTCTGGTGTTTTGATAGGAGTTGTTTTGCAGTGAAGTAAGGTAAATTCTGATAAACTTCCTCATTCAGTTTTCAATTCTCAAACTATTTCTCTACAAGCTTGGTCCTAGTTGTGGTTACAAACATGAAGTCCTCACTTTATTTCTTTGGAAATAGCGTCAGTATGGACTGCAAGAGTCCTTTGTTAATTGATATAGATTTAAAGGGGATTGATATAGAGGAAATATGTACTAGGTTGCAATAAAATATAGAAGGAGAGTATGGAACTGAAATTCTAGAAAGTGGGTTACTGCAAGCAGCAGGTTTTCCTCAAGCTATTACCACCCCCGAGCTAATCCAAGAATGTGTGAATCACTATTACATTAAAGCCCGGTGTACCAAAGATAATGATGGAAAAGTGTTACTCCTGATTTCTAGAGATACCATGATGTCTATTTTCAAATTCCCTAAAGAACCCTTTGCCGACTTTACTCCTACTCACTCATATGCCAAGTTCAAATAGACCCTTGAAAAAAAATTCTCATTTATTGCTCGCAATTGGACCGAGATATTTTATAAAGGTGGGTCTCGGCTTCCCAAGGGTTTGAGTAGAAATCATATGAAATCTTTGTTAGGAATAGTCCCAAGCGATAACTGAGAGGGGGGGGGGTGAATCAGTTATCTACAAGTTTCAATTCTTTATCCAATTAAGTATACTTAAACATAAAGCATAAACACAATGAAAGAATACTTGAACACAACACCAATATTTTGGTTATGGGGAAACCCAAATAGGTAAAAACCTCAGTGGGAATTGACACCCACTAATAATCTGCACTAGTGTTTTATGATCCTTGTTAGAAGATCCTTAACCCTGTTAGGATTTTCTTTACAATATATTTAGTACAGTGACCTAGTCAAGGGTCGGACCTTGTTAGGAGTCTTTTACAATTAACCCTATTAGGGGTGAGGACGCACTGTCCAAGAGCACACTGCTCAAAGGGGTGAAAGCTACAACCTTTTGAATAACAGATACACACTATATCTAGATTTTGGTGAACTACGCTTTGACCTGTTGTTTGGATCAGTTCCAATGTATAGCACAAACACTTTACTTGGTCACATAGACCTTTGGCTGATGGCTCAACACTTCGCACACTCTGCTCTGCTCTTCACAATCAACTCTGAACCACACTTAGCAATCACAAATGACTGCCTATAATTATCTTTCCTCTAAATGATATAATCAAGTCGGCCTATTAGAACCACCTTGAAATCATATTAGAGAAACCATAACATAATCCAATAATAATTTTGTCAGCTCTACTAAGTACGCAACACATTCTGGGACCTGTCCAATATTAATAATTGTAGACGCACGCTACACACTGTTGGCTCTACCAAAGTGACTAAAACTTTCTCCTCAAGCTGAATTACATCATCTGCTCTTAACTAAACATTACTAACTCTTCTCCAAGCACTAATCCAAGGGTGCATACCGAAATGATAGGCACAACTCCTGAACCAATATAATCTATGTCGGTTCTTTTGAATAAACACAGGAAACTACTACTAGTGAATAGCAATTGCAAAACTTCACTTCTACTGATCATCAGATTCTACGTCCATGAATGTAACATCACTAACATGTCTCCATCACATATCCAAACGCGTAAGGCTCCATGATAACTTTATGGACAATCATTCACCGAACACTGCCTGTAACTCTGTCAAGAACACTGCTGACACAAGCCGCTATATAATTGTCTGTACTAAAAATTAACCTTTGTGTTGATGATATCATGTTGATAACATATCCATGCTATATATACTAGAATCTTACTACATAAGTCTTCCTCGCATGCTACTTACCATATGTTGTCATCAATGACAAACATACAGTCAGCACTGGATTGCTAGAAAATCTCCAACAATCTCATGACCACGACCTAATGGTCATGTTGCATAGAGTCAAAGGTTCATTTGAGGCTCTCTTGTTTGAAGAATGGATTTTTCATTTCATTGACATCATTTTGGCAAGAAAATAGTACTTAGACTGGGCCGAAATTATGCCAGTTCTATGAGAGAACAATTAAAATTAGCACAAGTTATTAAAAAAGACTTATTCAAGATTTGACATCTTTACCCCATGAAATCTGGGACCAGAATATCTTGATATATGACTATTATCCTCTGTTACAAAGAAATACAGTTTTGACTGACTACAAGAAAGTTCATGATGTCTTTTCTGGGAGACTGTGTTTTGAGCTAGCTGGGATGAAAGAGCAACGGTTTTCTCCTGAAGCCTTGCAGCTAGTGTAAGTTTATGGCAATATGTTTATTTAGTTCCCTAGGTTCACCTACCTTAGAGTGGATGGTTTTGATGAACCCCTGAGATTACCTAGGTTCACCTTAAACTGCTTTATACTTGCTGAGATCTGTCAGCAGCTCGTGGTGGTGACAAAGAAATATTTACCTAAGGATAAATGGAATAATTTATTCCCTCTTAAACTTGGAAGACTCTCTTGTAAAAGCCTAGAGGATGTCATGAATATTGGAGCAGATTTGTGTAGCTTTGATTTCAAATTTTATCATGAGAGAAAAGATTTTAACAGTAAAGGATTTGTCAGGCAAGTCCTGGAAATGGAAGGTCGGTTTGTACCCTCATCTCAGCTGGAAGATCACCGGAAGATTGTCTAAATGAAAGAGAGGTTTAGAAGAAAGATAACTTCAGGTTGTTATTAACACAAATCACTACATATCACTTGAAGTTAGACATTAAGGGAGTTTGTGAAGATGGTTCAGAAGTTATTGAACTTGAATACTTGAAACAATCCATGGTACCCTTTCCAAATGTGAATTGGTTTGAACCTGAAGAAGATAATATTTTACAGAGAACCACCCATGTAATTGAACTCACAAAGAAATGGCTTCAACACAAAAGAGAGATGGTCACACCTCTTGTTCAATCGGAGGATTTAACTCTACAAACTCCTTCCTCCCTTGATGATGCTGACATTATCTTTTTCGTTAATTTTGTAGGTAGTAACAAGAGTTCAAAGATTTTTATTCCTAACTTATTTGAAAGTCAACTTATTGTACAAAGGACAAGGACCAAAACTAGGCTTTCAAAGCAAAGCAAAATGGCTTCCCACAAAGAAGTACCGGTGAATCTTTATGTTGAAAAGGAAAATGGCGCAAGTGTGTTGACTGATGGATTGCAGATACAGTTTACCTTCGACAACATTTCTCAGGTCATTGATACTATGAATACATAAATGAAAGATGTAGGGAAAGGTGATTTACCTCCGTTAGTACCTGATTGGCTTATGAATTAAGTAAGAAAAGGATCCTTGTACCAATTTCTTTACCGGTTGAAGATATGGTGAATAAGTACTCTGCCAAAACCTAGAAGAATTAAAGAATGAAGAGCTATGTCGGATTGATTACAGACACTAAATCAGGGGAAGTTATAGCCGAGATTGTTGTATATGAGCCTAAATTTGGTTCTGTGGACTTAAGTGTCGAATATTTTGAAATTAAAAAGGTGGGTTTAGGCGTGTTAAACTGAGAAACTAAGGAAAATTGGTTAGAGAAATCTTCACAACACATGCTTGCTCAGTATCAGAAAGATACCAAAGAGAAGAGGGAATTGAAATAGGTAATCAATACTATGGTAGAATACATTAGTTCCTTGGATAGATATGGTGTCTTATCCATAGTTCAGACCCCTCAGTCCTTCGATCCTAATTCACCAGACAGTCGAAGACTGATGAATCAAGTTCAACATGGTAAAGCTATAGCTACAACCATGGATGAATGGGTGAACAATGCATTGAAGAAAGGAAAGGAATTTTTACAATAATGTTCAGCTATTTTCAATGATGTTGATGCTTTATTGAGTGAAGTGCAACCGCAACTCATAGCTTGGGAGACTAAAGGAGGTAAATGGTTTGCAATTGTTGCATAGATCACAAATGTAGAACTGTATGGTGTAGAAAAGTTCATGGCAGAGATCCCGCTTAAATTAGCAGATGGCAACATGTTGTATATAGTCAAAGAAAATGCAAACTAGAGATGCTTTGTGTATGAACCAGCTATCACTAAAGTGAGAAGCATGGAAACAAGAATCAAGGAAATGTACAATGATTTCATCAAGGATATGTTGATCATAAGCCCTAATAGCACTGCTTTAAATGAAGAAGGAAACATTGATATTGAACCACTGATTAAATCTTTCAAAGAAGATTTAAAGGCGATCAAAGAAAAATCCAATCCTATGCCTTTGGATCTCACAAAGGTAGCATAGATTGAAGCCATGCTTATTATCTGTATTGAACATTTACCAGGTTACTCCAAATACATCACTAAGATGAAAGGGGATTGTGACATGTGGAAGAACTGATTGTTGAGTTTGAGGAATCTGAGCCACAACGTGGTGCAAGAGTTCATAGGTTTCTATCGCAATTGGAAGTTGGCACATGTAGAGATAGAGGACAAGGACCAAGACGAAGACGGGATTAAGAAATCCCCTGTTTAGAAATCTTATCTTTTTATCATTCTCTGAATTACTTTGAATTCAGGAAATTTACCTACTTTTAAATATGTTTTGTTATTTTTTGAAACTACTCTAGTTAAAAGTTAAGGAGGTTGAGTTTTTAGGGAGACCTCCTTAACATTGTAAACTATATATTTGGATGGATGAAACTATTTTTGGGGTTAGAAGAAAAGGGAATAGAGGATAATACTATTTTTACTCTTTGTTAGGATTTGCAGTAGTATTTTCTCCTGGATGGTGATACTAGAAACTGAATTTATATCTATTATTTTGGAAAGATCTTTTGTGGCTGAACTTTGAATCAGTACAATACTTTTTCAGCTTTATGATTTCAATCTGAATCTGTTTTATTTATGGTTGATGAGTAGGATATTACTTTGAGAATATTTTTCCTCTTTGTGAGTTGTTTGATCTCATAAAATAATAGTTTGATAAGTTCTAGTTTTAATCTTCCCTTGTGATTGGAAAATTTATAAGTTATTTAAGTTCTTGAAGAGCTTTGTGATCTTCTTGATTCTTTTATTCTGCTGTAATATTTTAAATATGTTGCATCTCATCTATGAATGAGCAATGCAGACCTTTTTCTTATTTTCGAGTTAAAAACAAACACATTCTTTATAGTTTAGAGATTCATTGCATATCTAATGAGGGAGTTGTACCTCAAACAAATTCAAAGGGAGGCTAATAATCAAGTCTACCCAACTGTTGTGAACTAATTTGATCTTCAAATCTAGGGCAATAGAGGTATTAAATAATTAAAACAAGAAGACAAATATGTTTACCAACAGATCTCTAACACCATCAACAATGATCGTCATAGCCTTTTCATTTCCTTCAATCCAAATGGATCTTTCAGGATCATTTTGTGGCTCTTCTTTCTCCTCCTTTATGAAAGATTCAACTTTATTTTATTTTAGAATCATTCTAATTCAAAATTTCCATGATGAAAAGTTGTTTCCTCCTTCAAGTCTATCCTCAAATTTTGGTGGAGATTAACATTACCAAAGACCTCCATGCATATAGTTTCCCTTAACACTACAAATGAGTGTTGGAATTAGTATTTAAATTATAAGGGTGTTCCCTTCCGTTGTTGTATATCCTTCAATACTGGCCATTTAGCTACCCAATGTTTAAAATGGAAGGATAGTTAAGATACTTTGTGGAAGGATGCCTCTACTCACCATAGCTATGTGTAGAGAGAAGATCTTAGTAAAGATGATGGAATGCCAACTACTACTCCAAAGACTCCTACGGATGAGATTCTAGAAGGTTCACCATAAACAACATTAGCATCTCTAAAGGATGCATATGGTTCTTATGAAATAGAGAAGAACATTGCCAAGGTAGTGAAGGTTTTAAAATGAAGAGAGAAGTGAACATATAAAAAAAGGAGCTCATAAATCATGTCTTGCAGAGAAAATTGAAAACCTTTAGAAATTTCAAAGGGTTTGTGTGGTAGAGGAAAATTGGATAGTGGTGCAAAGAAAAGGGAAGAAAAATGAGATAATGTTTAGCATGCATATTAACTCATGTCAAATATGGATTAAAATCTTAATGTTGAGGTCATCCATTGGTATCCCGTTCATGGGATACAATGTTTTGGTTGTAAAGTGTTTATTTCAATGTTGTAGTTGTTTGTTGGTACTCCATTTATGAGATATCTTGTTTTGGATATAAAGAGTTTGTGTTGTGAGGAGGATTTTCATTGTGTGTGGCCTGGAAAGTCATATTAACCTTTCATAAAAGTTATCTTAATTTCAATTGAGTTCCTCTAAGGAAGGAAATAATTTGGGTTGATAGTTAAAAGGGGTAGGGTAATTAAGAATGTCTCAATAGTTGTGATTATATGTTAATTGAATGTTTCAAAGTTGAGAAACTATCTAAAATAAGGTGCTTGACCATGTTTTAACAATTACGATTATGTAATAATTTAATCTTTAATGGAAATGACTTCAAAGTTGTTAACATTATATAGATTTAAAAAATATCAAATCATGTGATGTGAATCAACATACTAATTTTACCATCCTAAAAGGTTAGCACCCATAATTGGATGCTCTATTAAATCTCATTTTAGTGATTTCTAGATCCAATATCTATTATGATTGATCCTAGCAACCCGATTCTTCTTTTCCCACATCTACCCTATCATCCCAACACCCAGTTTGAATTTGGATTTTCCTAGTTACATAACATTTTAGATGTTATGTACCTAGGAACATAATGTTCTAGATGTTATGTTCCCACTTGTTTTGGGTAAAATTTGGCCTAGAGTCATGTGTTAGGGTTTTAGTTGGAAATTAGATCTCGCGGTCAGTCTGGCTTGTTTTTGAATCCCTAAATGTAGGGTGAGGTATATAAACACCCCATATCTCCTTATTTTGGTAACCACATTTAAGATGCATTACTATTCTCAAGAAATCAAGCGAATAGGTGAATTCAAGATTTGAAGGCAATCATCCAAGATCTAGTTTTTCTTCAAGCATTCAAGGCATATTGAAGGAAATCTTCTCTATTGTAGAAATTTTCTCTCCTATGAAGGCCAAGTAGAGGAGTTCACAATCAAGCACGAAGATCCTTCCATCCAAAAATCATTCTTCCTTCATTGCAAGTGATTATCAAGCATATCTACATTGAAGATCTTGGAGTGACGTTCTGATGCAGGAGCATCCTGGGTGTAAGAGCAATCTTGCATCACCCAAAAAATATTTCTGTTTTTATATTCAATAAGGGCTATTTTAGTGCAGAGCTGCTATTTATGGAAAGTTACTATTTTTTTTGAAAATTTTTGCATGTGCTCAGAATGATCTGATTTCTTTCTTGGAGGTTCATTTTGGTTATATAAGTCTGCCAGTAAAGTTTCATTGCCAGATCAAATGTATATTGGAAGATATTGAAGATTTTCGGTATTGGCAGCAGGGTACAGAAACTTCGAACTCAGTTTTGAAGGCTTTAGAGGCCCCGGATGAGGTCGAATTTTGGGTTGAATGAAGCTTGCTTGATTCAGACGTTGTAGAGCGCTTCGTGGCGTTTCCGAAATGGGGTTATAATAGCCGATCGGGTCAACTGGTGATGACTTATGGTCTTCGGAAGTTGGGCCACCTGAAATGGCAAAAAATAATTTTCTTCAAAATTTCTGTTCGGGTTTCAAAGGTTATCTTGAGCCGACTATGATGTAATAAAATGTAAAATAAAATAATTCTAAGTTTGGTCGGCCTTATTGGCTAAAATTCTGGAACCTTCCCAGGCGGTGGATAATTGCCTATATAAGGAAGGCTGTGTTATTGTCTTAGGCAGTTCAGAATAGTTCTGGGTAGTAGATCTGGGTATTGATTCGAGGCTTTGTCCTACAGAATATTGTAAGGGAATGCCCATGTGGCTTTGCATATTGTAATTCTGAAAGTTTTTAATTCCACATTTGTAGAGATAATAAGAAGCCAATTTTCTGTTCTTGCATATTGTTGTTGTTTCTCTATTTCTGTTATGTGTTTGTGGTATTAAGGGGAGCACCCTTCATCAAGTGGTATCAGAGCCAGGAGTTCTTGAGTGTGTAAACAGATCGTTGACTGTGAGGCAGTTTGCACCAGGACCGTGGTTAGGGTTTCAGCGCGCAACGCGAAAATGCCTCCACGAAGAGAACGTGGCGGAAGACCTGGTGTTGTGACACCTGAGGTTAGAGAGTTGCAGAGACAAGTGCGAGCATTGCAAGAAGAGATTCGTAGAGGAATGAATCTTAATGTCAGAGACGAAAGTGAGGATGAAGCCGAAGAAGAATATCAAGAAGGAGAAGTTGAAATTGTGAACCAGGAGGAAGAAAGACTTTTTCGAGCGATTTCCAAGATTGGGAAAAGACCTAAGATTGAGGTTCCTACATTTTCTGGAAATCTTAACCCAGAGGAATTGATCGACTGGATCAATGAATGTGAGGAGTATTTTGAGTATGAAGATGTTGAGGATCCTGATAGGGTCAAATTTGCGAAGGCCAGACTGAAAGGTCATGCGAAGATCTGGTGGCAAGAAATTCAATTGGAGCGAAATAGAAGAGGGAAAGATAAAATCACAAGATGGGATCGGATGGTGGAAAAATTGAAGCGACAGTTCATTCCTGTGGATTATGAGCTTGACCTACTGAAGAAAATGCAAAGTTTGAAGCAAGCAGGAAAATCTGTTCAGGAGTATACAGAGGAGTTCTGTCGACTCCTCATCAGAACAGGCCATGCCGAAGCTGATAAGGAGAAAGTTGCCCGATACCTTAATGGGTTAAGGCCAAGCATTCAGGAGGAGTTGAATCTGGTTCGAATGAACAGTATTGAGGAGGCATACCAATTTGCCCTAAAAGTAGAGGAAAAGCTGAACAAGAAGTTCGAGAGCAGACAAAATGGAAGAGGTCGCGGTGGACGATCTGGTGGACGGTCATATGGTGGCCGAAATGAAGATCCGAAAAAGAAGGATGAGGCCAGTAGCAGTCAAAATCAGCGAGGAAATAATTCCAATCGCTTCCAGGATCAGAATAATAGAGATCAGAGAGGAAGAGGAAGAGGACAAGGATCTGGAAGAGGTGGCTTCCGTGGAGCATGCTTTCACTGTGGGGAAGAAGGTCATAGGGCATTTGAATGTCCTCAGCGCCAAGACAGAACGGACATGAGAAATGAAGGCCAGGCCAGAGTTGCACATGTAGATGAAGATGCCAGATCATCAAATTCTGAAGATGCTGAAAGAGGAGAAACGTTGATTAACAGAAGAGTCCTGTTGAGTGGTGAGAATGAACCTGAGCAAAGGAGGAGCCTGTTTCGCACCAGGTGCAAGTGTGAAGGTAAATGTTGTGATGTGATTATTGATAGTGGAAGCACTGACAATTTGGTGTCAGAAGAGATGGTGACAAAGTTGAAGCTCAAGAGACAGAAACACCCACATCCATATCGGATTGCCTGGGTACAGGATGACCACAAGGTCATGGTCAATGAACAATGCCTGGTGAAGTTCAAGATTGGCGGATACCAAGATGAGGTATTGTGCGATATCATATCTATGGATGCATGTCATATGTTGTTGGGTAGACCGTGGCAGTTTGACAGACGTGGTGTACATGATGGTCGTGCAAATACCTATTCCCTGACAAAGGATGGAGTGCGACATAAGCTAAAACCATTGAAGGAGACTGAAGAAAAGGTATGTGGTAATGCAAGGATAACTTTTGTTGATGGAAGAAATTTCCTAGATGGTATGAGGCATGAGCATGTATGTTTTGCTTTAATTCCAAAAGCTGGTAAAGAGGAAGTAGAAGATGTCCCTGTAGAAGTTGCAGATTTGTTGAATGAGTTTCAGGATATTGTATCCGATAACGTGCCTGATGGATTACCACCAGTCAGGAAGATCAGTCATCAAATGGATTTGATCCCAGGAGCGAGTTTGCCGAATAAGGCAGCACACAGAATGACACCAGCAGAAAGTGAGGAGTTGAACAGACAAGTACATGAACTGCTACAGAAAGGATTGATCCGTGAGAGTCCGAGTCCCTGTGCTGTACCAGCGGTATTAGCACCAAAGAAGAATGGAGAGTGGAGGATGTGTACAGATTCTAGGGCAATAAACAAGATCACAATCAAGTACAGGTTTCCATTGCCACGAATGGATGATATTATGGACTGTTTGAGTGGAGCTGTGTATTTTTCAAAGATAGATCTGAAAAGTGGATATCATCAGATTCGGATCAGAGAAGGAGACGAATGGAAGACTGCCTTCAAGACAAAGGAAGGACTGTATGAGTGGTTAGTCATGCCTTTTGGGCTAACCAATGCACCGAGCACTTTCATGCGGCTCATGAACGAGGTTATGAAAGAATTTCTGGGTAAGTTTGTCATTGTTTACCTAGATGATATTTTGATCTTTAGTAAGACATTGGAGGAGCATATGATGCATATTCGTATGGTATTTGAGAAGCTGCGAGAAGAGAAATTGTTGATTAATTTGAAGAAGTGCAGTTTTGTGAAGAAAGAGTTAGTGTATTTGGGATTCGTAGTTTCAGCAGAAGGTCTAAAAATGGATCCAGAGAAGGTACAGGCTATCCTTGAATGGCCTACTCCAAGGAGTGCTACTGAGGTAAGATCTTTTCATGGTTTGGCTAGCTTTTACAGAAAGTTTATCCGAAATTTTAGCAGTATTTGTGGACCCTTGACTGAAACAATGAGAGGGGATAGAAAAGAATTTAAGTGGACTAATGAGGCAGAAAAGAGTTTTCAATTGTTGAAACAAAAAGTTACTGAACAACCCGTTTTAGCACTTCCAGATTTTAATAAGGTGTTTCAAGTAGATTGTGATGCTAGTGGTACTGCAATAGGAGCTGTTATGAGCCAAGAAGGTAAACCTGTTGCTTATTTCAGTGAGAAATTAAATGATGCCAAGAGAAAATATTCTGTTTATGATCAGGAATTTTATGCTATAGTTCAGGCATTAAAGAAGTGGAGACACTATCTGCTTCCTAAGGAGTTTGTTTTGTATACTGATCATCAAGCTTTGCAATATTTGAATAGTCAAGGAAAGTTGAACCAGAGGCATTTGAAATGGGTTGAGTTTTTGCAAAGTTATACATTTGTTTTGAAACACAGGAGTGGAAAGTCTAATAGGGTTGCAGATGCTCTTAGCAGAAGGCAACTATTGCTGACAGAAATGCAGATTGAAGTGGTTGGGTTCAAGGAACTCAAGAATTTGTATGCAGAGGATCCTGATTTTGGTGAAGTTTGGAAAGCTTGTACAGAACCTGTTACTCTAGACAGGACGAAATGGCTGGATTTCATCATCCAGGACGATATGCTATTCAAAGGGAGTCAATTGTGCATTCCACGAAGTTCTATGAGGGAGAATCTCATCAAGGAGAAGCATAGCGGAGGATTGGCTGGACATTTTGGTCATGACAAAACCCTTTCTTTGGTTAGTGAGAATTACTATTGGCCACAGTTGCAGCAAGATGTGAAGAAGTTTGTACAGAGTTGCAGAGTATGTCAGATGGCGAAAGGAGTGAAGCAGAATACAGGATTGTATCATCCATTACCTGTACCAGAGAAGCCTTGGGAGGATATCAGCATGGACTTTGTTCTTGGTTTACCGAGGACTCAGCGGGGGCATGATTCAATTTTTGTGGTGGTTGACAGATTTTCAAAGATGACACATTTCATTTCCTGCAAGAAGACTAATGATGCTGTTCATGTAGCAGAATTGTTTTTCAGAGAAGTAGTGAGACTTCATGGTTTGCCAAAGACCATAGTTTCAGATCGGGACACTAAGTTTGTTGGATATTTTTGGCGTACATTGTGGAAGAAGTTGAAGACAGATTTGAAGTTCAGTTCATCACATCATCCACAGACTGATGGACAGACAGAGGTGGTGAATAGGAGTTTGGGAAATTTGCTGAGATGTTTGGTTGGAGATAAGCCAACGGGATGGGATTTGATTTTACCACAGGCAGAATTTGCATACAATAATTCTATCAACAGGAGCACTGGTAAATCACCATTCCAGATTGTATATGGAAGTAGTCCAAGAAATGCATCTGAATTGAGGAAGATAGATAAAGGAGAAATAAGTAGTGCTGAGGCTGAGGATTTTGCAGAACATTTGAAGAACATCCATGAGGAGGTGAGGAAGCATATTACCAAGATGAACGCACAGTATAAGGCTAAGGCAGATGAGAAAAGGAGGTATAAGGAATTTCAAGTTGGTGATGAAGTCATGGTTCATTTGCGGAAGGAGCGGTTTCCAGTTGGTACATATAACAAGCTGAAAATGAAGAAGTTTGGACCATGCAGGATATTGAAGAAACATGATTCAGGAAACGCATATGAGGTAGAATTGCCTACTGAGCTAAATATTTCACCAGTGTTTAACATTTCAGATCTGACAAAGTATCATGAAGGAGGTGTTGAAGATGAGATCACAACAGCACAGTGGAGTATTCCAGCAACTAGTTCAGACACTAAGGAGATGGAAGACATACTGGACAGTCGTATTGGCAGAAGCACAAGGAATAGGACATATGAAGAGTATTTGGTCAAATGGAAAGGACGACCTGTAGAAGATTCATCGTGGCTAACAAAGGAGGAGGTTAACCGTCTTGGTTTTCCTCTGCACACCTGAGTCGTGACAGGGTCACTTCTCAAATTACCCTGGGTGTCTGATGCAGGAGCATCCTGGGTGTAAGAGCAATCTTGCATCACCCAAAAAATATTTCTGTTTTTATATTCAATAAGGGCTATTTTAGTGCAGAGCTGCTATTTATGGAAAGTTACTATTTTTTTTGGAAATTTTTGCATGTGCTCAGAATGATCTGATTTCTTTCTTGGAGGTTCATTTTGGTTATATAAGTCTGCCAGTAAAGTTTCATTGCCAGATCAAGTGTATATTGGAAGATATTGAAGATTTTCGGTATTGGCAGCAGGGTACAGAAACTTCGAACTCAGTTTTGAAAGCTTTAGAGGCCCCGGATGAGGTCGAATTTTGGGCTGAATGAAGCTTGCTTGATTCAGGCGTTGTAGAGCGCTTCGTGGCGTTTCCGAAATGGGGTTATAATAGCCGATCGGGTCAACTGGTGATGACTTATGGTCTTCGGAAGTTGGGCCATCTGAAATGGCGAAAAATAATTTTCTTCAAAATTTCTGTTCGGGTTTCAAAGGTTATCTTGAGCCGACTATGATGTAATAAAATGTAAAATAAAATAATTCTAAGTTTGGTCGGCCTTATTGGCTAAAATTCTGGAACCTTCCCAGGCGGTGGATAATTGCCTATATAAGGAAAGCTGTGTTATTGTCTTAGGCAGTTCAGAATAATTCTGGGTAGTAGATCTGGGTATTGATTCGAGGCTTTGACCTACAGAATATTGTAAGGGAATGCCCATGTGGCTTTGCATATTGTAATTCTGAAAGTTTTTAATTCCACATTTGTGGAGATAATAAGAAGCCAATTTTCTGTTCTTGCATATTGTTGTTGTTTCTCTATTTCTGTTATGTGTTTGTGGTATTAAGGGGAGCACCCTTCATCAAGTGGTATCAGAGCCAGGATTTCTTGAGTGTGTAAACAGATCGCTGACTGTGAGGCAGTTTGCACCAGGACCGTGGTTAGGGTTTCAGCGCGCAACGCGAAAATGCCTCCACGAAGAGAACGTGGCGGAAGACCTGGTGTTGTGACACCTGAGGTTAGAGAGTTGCAGAGACAAGTGCGAGCATTGCAAGAAGAGATTCGTAGAGGAATGAATCTTAATGTCAGAGACGAAAGTGAGGATGAAGCCGAAGAAGAATATCAAGAAGGAGAAGTTGAAATTGTGAACCAGGAGGAAGAAAGACTTTTTCGAGTGATTTCCAAGATTGGGAAAAGACCTAAGATTGAGGTTCCTACATTTTCTGAAAATCTTAACCCAGAGGAATTGATCGACTGGATCAATGAATGTGAGGAGTATTTTGAGTATGAAGATGTTGAGGATCCTGATAGGGTCAAATTTGCGAAGGCCAGACTGAAAGGTCATGCGAAGATCTGGTGGCAAGAAATTCAATTGGAGCGAAATAGAAGAGGGAAAGATAAAATCACAAGATGGGATCGGATGGTGGAAAAATTGAAGCGACAGTTCATTCCTGTGGATTATGAGCTTGACCTACTGAAGAAAATGCAAAGTTTGAAGCAAGCAGGAAAATCTGTTCAGGAGTATACAGAGGAGTTCTGTCGACTCCTCATCAGAACAGGCCATGCCGAAGCTGATAAGGAGAAAGTTGCCCGATACCTTAATGGGTTAAGGCCAAGCATTCAGGAGGAGTTGAATCTGGTTCGAATGAACAGTATTGAGGAGGCATACCAATTTGCCCTAAAAGTAGAGGAAAAGCTGAACAAGAAGTTCGAGAGCAGACAAAATGGAAGAGGTCGCGGTGGACGATCTGGTGGACGGTCATATGGTGGCCGAAATGAAGATCCGAAAAAGAAGGATGAGGCCAGTAGCAGTCAAAATCAGCGAGGAAATAATTCCAATCGCTTCCAGGATCAGAATAATAGAGATCAGAGAGGAAGAGGAAGAGGACAAGGATCTGGAAGAGGTGGCTTCCGTGGAGCATGCTTTCACTGTGGGGAAGAAGGTCATAGGGCATTTGAATGTCCTCAGCGCCAAGGCAGAACGGACAGGAGAAATGAAGGTCAAGCCAGAGTTGCACATGTAGATGAAGATGCCAGATCATCAAATTCTGAAGATGCTGAAAGAGGAGAAACGTTGATTAACAGAAGAGTCCTGTTGAGTGGTGAGAATGAACCTGAGCAAAGGAGGAGCCTGTTTCGCACCAGGTGCAAGTGTGAAGGTAAATGTTGTGATGTGATTATTGATAGTGGAAGCACTGACAATTTGGTGTCAGAAGAGATGGTGACAAAGTTGAAGCTCAAGAGACAGAAACACCCACATCCATATCGGATTGCCTGGGTACAGGATGACCACAAGGTCATGGTCAATGAACAATGCCTGGTGAAGTTCAAGATTGGCAGATACCAAGATGAGGTATTGTGCGATATCATATCTATGGATGCATGTCATATGTTGTTGGGTAGACCGTGGCAGTTTGACAGACGTGCTGTACATGATGGTCGTGCAAATACCTATTCCCTGACAAAGGATGGAGTGCGACATAAGCTAAAACCATTGAAGGAGACTGAAGAAAAGGTATGTGGTAATGCAAGGATAACTTTTGTTGATGGAAGAAATTTCCTAGATGGTATGAGGCATGAGCATGTATGTTTTGCTTTAATTCCAAAAGCTGGTAAAGAGGAAGTAGAAGATGTCCCTGTAGAAGTTGCAGATTTGTTGAATGAGTTTCAGGATATTGTATCCGATAACGTGCCTGATGGATTACCACCAGTCAGGAAGATCAGTCATCAAATGGATTTGATCCCAGGAGCGAGTTTGCCGAATAAGGCAGCACACAGAATGACACCAGCAGAAAGTGAGGAGTTGAACAGACAAGTACATGAACTGCTACAGAAAGGATTGATCCGTGAGAGTCCGAGTCCCTGTGCTGTACCAGCGGTATTAGCACCAAAGAAGAATGGAGAGTGGAGGATGTGTACAGATTCTAGGGCAATAAACAAGATCACAATCAAGTACAGGTTTCCATTGCCACGAATGGATGATATTATGGACTGTTTGAGTGGAGCTGTGTATTTTTCAAAGATAGATCTGAAAAGTGGATATCATCAGATTCGGATCAGAGAAGGAGACGAATGGAAGACTGCCTTCAAGACAAAGGAAGGACTGTATGAGTGGTTAGTCATGCCTTTTGGGCTAACCAATGCACCGAGCACTTTCATGCGGCTCATGAACGAGGTTATGAAAGAATTTCTGGGTAAGTTTGTCATTGTTTACCTAGATGATATTTTGATCTTTAGTAAGACATTGGAGGAGCATATGATGCATATTCGTATGGTATTTGAGAAGCTGCGAGAAGAGAAATTGTTGATTAATTTGAAGAAGTGCAGTTTTGTGAAGAAAGAGTTAGTGTATTTGGGATTCGTAGTTTCAGCAGAAGGTCTAAAAATGGATCCAGAGAAGGTACAGGCTATCCTTGAATGGCCTACTCCAAGGAGTGCTACTGAGGTAAGATCTTTTCATGGTTTGGCTAGCTTTTACAGAAAGTTTATCCGAAATTTTAGCAGTATTTGTGGACCCTTGACTGAAACAATGAGAGGGGATAGAAAAGAATTTAAGTGGACTAATGAGGCAGAAAAGAGTTTTCAATTGTTGAAACAAAAAGTTACTGAACAACCCGTTTTAGCACTTCCAGATTTTAATAAGGTGTTTCAAGTAGATTGTGATGCTAGTGGTACTGCAATAGGAGCTGTTATGAGCCAAGAAGGTAAACCTGTTGCTTATTTCAGTGAGAAATTAAATGATGCCAAGAGAAAATATTCTGTTTATGATCAGGAATTTTATGCTATAGTTCAGGCATTAAAGAAGTGGAGACACTATCTGCTTCCTAAGGAGTTTGTTTTGTATACTGATCATCAA
Source organism: Chamaecyparis obtusa (assembly GCA_027943335.1). Classification (NCBI taxonomy): domain Eukaryota; kingdom Viridiplantae; phylum Streptophyta; class Pinopsida; order Cupressales; family Cupressaceae; genus Chamaecyparis; species Chamaecyparis obtusa. The sequence continues at coordinate 761,726 of BSBK01001263.1, read as the reverse complement.
GCTTTGCAATATTTGAATAGTCAAGGAAAGTTGAACCAGAGGCATTTGAAATGGGTTGAGTTTTTGCAAAGTTATACATTTGTTTTGAAACACAGGAGTGGAAAGTCTAATAGGGTTGCAGATGCTCTTAGCAGAAGGCAACTATTGCTGACAGAAATGCAGATTGAAGTGGTTGGGTTCAAGGAACTCAAGAATTTGTATGCAGAGGATCCTGATTTTGGTGAAGTTTGGAAAGCTTGTACAGAACCTGTTACTCTAGACAGGACGAAATGGCTGGATTTCATCATCCAGGACGATATGCTATTCAAAGGGAGTCAATTGTGCATTCCACGAAGTTCTATGAGGGAGAATCTCATCAAGGAGAAGCATAGCGGAGGATTGGCTGGACATTTTGGTCATGACAAAACCCTTTCTTTGGTTAGTGAGAATTACTATTGGCCACAGTTGCAGCAAGATGTGAAGAAGTTTGTACAGAGTTGCAGAGTATGTCAGATGGCGAAAGGAGTGAAGCAGAATACAGGATTGTATCATCCATTACCTGTACCAGAGAAGCCTTGGGAGGATATCAGCATGGACTTTGTTCTTGGTTTACCGAGGACTCAGCGGGGGCATGATTCAATTTTTGTGGTGGTTGACAGATTTTCAAAGATGACACATTTCATTTCCTGCAAGAAGACTAATGATGCTGTTCATGTAGCAGAATTGTTTTTCAGAGAAGTAGTGAGACTTCATGGTTTGCCAAAGACCATAGTTTCAGATCGGGACACTAAGTTTGTTGGATATTTTTGGCGTACATTGTGGAAGAAGTTGAAGACAGATTTGAAGTTCAGTTCATCACATCATCCACAGACTGATGGACAGACAGAGGTGGTGAATAGGAGTTTGGGAAATTTGCTGAGATGTTTGGTTGGAGATAAGCCAACGGGATGGGATTTGATTTTACCACAGGCAGAATTTGCATACAATAATTCTATCAACAGGAGCACTGGTAAATCACCATTCCAGATTGTATATGGAAGTAGTCCAAGAAATGCATCTGAATTGAGGAAGATAGATAAAGGAGAAATAAGTAGTGCTGAGGCTGAGGATTTTGCAGAACATTTGAAGAACATCCATGAGGAGGTGAGGAAGCATATTACCAAGATGAACGCACAGTATAAGGCTAAGGCAGATGAGAAAAGGAGGTATAAGGAATTTCAAGTTGGTGATGAAGTCATGGTTCATTTGCGGAAGGAGCGGTTTCCAGTTGGTACATATAACAAGCTGAAAATGAAGAAGTTTGGACCATGCAGGATATTGAAGAAACATGATTCAGGAAACGCATATGAGGTAGAATTGCCTACTGAGCTAAATATTTCACCAGTGTTTAACATTTCAGATCTGACAGAGTATCATGAAGGAGGTGTTGAAGATGAGATCACAACAGCACAGTGGAGTATTCCAGCAACTAGTTCAGACACTAAGGAGATCGAAGACATACTGGACAGTCGTATTGGCAGAAGCACAAGGAATAGGACATATGAAGAGTATTTGGTCAAATGGAAAGGACGACCTGTAGAAGATTCATCGTGGCTAACAAAGGAGGAGGTTAACCGTCTTGGTTTTCCTCTGCACACCTGAGTCGTGACAGGGTCACTTCTCAAATTACCCTGGGTGTCTGATGCAGGAGCATCCTGGGTGTAAGAGCAATCTTGCATCACCCAAAAAATATTTCTGTTTTTATATTCAATAAGGGCTATTTTCGTGCAGAGCTGCTATTTATGGAAAGTTACTATTTTTTTTGGAAATTTTTGCATGTGCTCAGAATGATCTGATTTCTTTCTTGGAGGTTCATTTTGGTTATATAAGTCTGCCAGTAAAGTTTCATTGCCAGATCAAGTGTATATTGGAAGATATTGAAGATTTTCGGTATTGGCAGCAGGGTACATAAACTTCGAACTCAGTTTTGAAGGCTTTAGAGGCCCCGGATGAGGTCGAATTTTGGGCTGAATGAAGCTTGCTTGATTCAAGCGTTGTAGAGCGCTTCGTGGCGTTTCCGAAATGGGGTTATAATAGCTGATCGGGTCAACTGGTGATGACTTATGGTCTTCGGAAGTTGGGCCACCTGAAATGGCGAAAAATAATTTTCTTCAAAATTTCTGTTCGGGTTTCAAAGGTTATCTTGAGCCGACTATGATGTAATAAAATGTAAAATAAAATAATTCTAAGTTTGGTCGGCCTTATTGGCTAAAATTCTGGAACCTTCCCAGGCGGTGGATAATTGCCTATATAAGGAAGGCTGTGTTATTGTCTTAGGCAGTTCAGAATAGTTCTGGGTAGTAGATCTGGGTATTGATTCGAGGCTTTGTCCTACAGAATATTGTAAGGGAATGCCCATGTGGCTTTGCATATTGTAATTCTGAAAGTTTTTAATTCCACATTTGTGGAGATAATAAGAAGCCAATTTTCTGTTCTTGCATATTGTTGTTGTTTCTCTATTTCTGTTATGTGTTTGTGGTATTAAGGGGAGCACCCTTCATCAAGTGGTATCAGAGCCAGGAGTTCTTGAGTGTGTAAACAGATCGCTGACTGTGAGGCAGTTTGCACCAGGACCGTGGTTAGGGTTTCAGCGCGCAACGCGAAAATGCCTCCACGAAGAGAACGTGGCGGAAGACCTGGTGTTGTGACACCTGAGGTTAGAGAGTTGCAGAGACAAGTGCGAGCATTGCAAGAAGAGATTCGTAGAGGAATGAATCTTAATGTCAGAGACGAAAGTGAGGATGAAGCCGAAGAAGAATATCAAGAAGGAGAAGTTGAAATTGTGAACCAGGAGGAAGAAAGACTTTTTCGAGCGATTTCCAAGATTGGGAAAAGACCTAAGATTGAGGTTCCTACATTTTCTGGAAATCTTAACCCAGAGGAATTGATCGACTGGATCAATGAATGTGAGGAGTATTTTGAGTATGAAGATGTTGAGGATCCTGATAGGGTCAAATTTGCGAAGGCCAGACTGAAAGGTCATGCGAAGATCTGGTGGCAAGAAATTCAATTGGAGCGAAATAGAAGAGGGAAAGATAAAATCACAAGATGGGATCGGATGGTGGAAAAATTGAAGCGACAGTTCATTCTTGTGGATTATGAGCTTGACCTACTGAAGAAAATGCAAAGTTTGAAGCAAGCAGGAAAATCTGTTCAGGAGTATACAGAGGAGTTCTGTCGACTCCTCATCAGAACAGGCCATGCCGAAGCTGATAAGGAGAAAGTTGCCCGATACCTTAATGGGTTAAGGCCAAGCATTCAGGAGGAGTTGAATCTGGTTCGAATGAACAGTATTGAGGAGGCATACCAATTTGCCCTAAAAGTAGAGGAAAAGCTGAACAAGAAGTTCGAGAGCAGACAAAATGGAAGAGGTCGCGGTGGACGATCTGGTGGACGGTCATATGGTGGCCGAAATGAAGATCCGAAAAAGAAGGATGAGGCCAGTAGCAGTCAAAATCAGCGAGGAAATAATTCCAATCGCTTCCAGGATCAGAATAATAGAGATCAGAGAGGAAGAGGAAGAGGACAAGGATCTGGAAGAGGTGGCTTCCGTGGAGCATGCTTTCATTGTGGGGAAGAAGGTCATAGGGCATTTGAATGTCCTCAGCGCCAAGGCAGAACGGACAGGAGAAATGAAGGCCAGGCCAGAGTTGCACATGTAGATGAAGATGCCAGATCATCAAATTCTGAAGATGCTAAAAGAGGAGAAACGTTGATTAACAGAAGAGTCCTGTTGAGTGGTGAGAATGAACCTGAGCAAAGGAGGAGCCTGTTTCGCACCAGGTGCAAGTGTGAAGGTAAATGTTGTGATGTGATTATTGATAGTGGAAGCACTGACAATTTGGTGTCAGAAGAGATGGTGACAAAGTTGAAGCTCAAGAGACAGAAACACCCACATCCATATCGGATTGCCTGGGTACAGGATGACCACAAGGTCATGGTCAATGAACAATGCCTGGTGAAGTTCAAGATTGGCGGATACCAAGATGAGGTATTGTGCGATATCATATCTATGGATGCATGTCATATGTTGTTGGGTAGACCGTGGCAGTTTGACAGACGTGCTGTACATGATGGTCGTGCAAATACCTATTCCCTGACAAAGGATGGAGTGCGACATAAGCTAAAACCATTGAAGGAGACTGAAGAAAAGGTATGTGGTAATGCAAGGATAACTTTTGTTGATGGAAGAAATTTCCTAGATGGTATGAGGCATGAGCATGTATGTTTTGCTTTAATTCCAAAAGCTGGTAAAGAGGAAGTAGAAGATGTCCCTGTAGAAGTTGCAGATTTGTTGAATGAGTTTCAGGATATTGTATCCGATAACGTGCCTAATGGATTACCACCAGTCAGGAAGATCAGTCATCAAATGGATTTGATCCCAGGAGCGAGTTTGCCGAATAAGGTAGCACACAGAATGACACCAGCAGAAAGTGAGGAGTTGAACAGACAAGTACATGAACTGCTACAGAAAGGATTGATCCGTGAGAGTCTGAGTCCCTGTGCTGTACCAGCGGTATTAGCACCAAAGAAGAATGGAGTATCTTCATATTGTGTTAATTCAAGAAACAATCAAGTATCTTCATAAATATGAGTAATTTCTACATCTGTTCATGGGGTTTTATGTAAGGTGAATCAAGCATGTACCTTTTTACATACATTCCTTTATGTAATTTTTTTTCATTTTCAAGGTTGATTCCTAAAAAGGGGTTTGACTAAGGAAAACCCATTTTACCCAACCTTTTCCCTATTCTTTTGTGTGCAAGAATATGTTACGAAGTTGTTAAAACTTTTTAGGGAAGATTGAGAATAGTCAAAGAGACCTTACAAATTTTAGTCAAAAGTACTAGGTTGATGAAGGGTGCTCCCCTTAATACCACAAACACATAACAAAGATAGATAAATAACAACAATATGCAAGAACAGAAAATTGGCTTCTTATTATCTCCACAAATGTGGAATTACAAACTTTCAAAATTACAATATGCAAAGCCACATGGGCATTCCCTTACAATATTCTGTAGGAAAAAACCTCGAATCAATACCCAAATCTACTACCTAGAACTGTCCCGAACTGCCTAAGACAACACTACAACCTTTCTTATATAGGCAATTTCCACCGCCCGAGAAGGTTCCAGAAATTTAGCCCTAAGGGCCGACCAAACTTAGAATTATTTTATTTTTCATTTTATTACATCATAGTCGGCTCGAAATAACTTTTGAAAACTGAACATAAATTTTGAAGAAAAATTATTTTCTGTCATTTCAGGTGGCCCGACTTCCAGAGACCACAAGTCATCACCAGTTGCTCCGATTGACTATTATGACCCCAATTCGAAAAGGGCACGAGGAGCTCTACAACATTTAAATCAAGCAAGCTTCATTCAGCCGAAAATTTGACCTCATTCGGGGCCTCTAAAGCCTTCAAAACTGAGTTCAAAGTTTCTATACCCTACTACCAATACCAAAAATTTTCAATATCTTCAAAACTAGACCTGATCTAGCCATGGAACTTTACTGGCAGGCTGATATGATTGAGATGAACCTCCACATGTGAAATCAGAACATTCCGAGATCGTATGACCAACTTACTAAAAATAGCAAGTTTCCATAAATAGCAGCTCTACACAAGATAGCCCTTATTGAAAAGAAACCAAAAATATTTTTGGGTGATGCAAGATTGCTCTTACACCTAGGATGCTCCTGCATCATAGGTACAAAACGTCTAAAACATTCTATACCTAGGTACAAAATATCTAAAACATTTTGTACCCTGCAAGTTCAGCCCAAATTGAAATCATGAGCTAGTACAACAAATTGGACGTTGATTCAACTCATTTCTAATTTCTAACAGTTAGTTATTAGTTTGAAATTCCAAATATGTCTATATTTGCATATTTAGATTTCTACATTGCATTATCATTTTTATTTTCCCTCTTTCAATTTCATAATTTACACATTTTTATTGAAGGGTCATTGTCCCATTTAGCACTTAGGTTCTACTTGAGCTTATTGGGACATCTTCCTTCTAAGTGTGCAAGTTTGAAAAGGAGTAATCTAACCCTTTGCATTGCTTCCCTTTCTCCATTGTACATTTTGGGGAACTTGGCGTAGATCATTTCTTCTTCTAATTTTGGTAGTTAGATATCCTTTGTATGCATTAGATCTTCATGTTTGATTTGATGGTTACATGTATTATTCATTAAATGTGAAATTGTGCTTAGTTGATGAGTATTTGCATATCTCTTTCAAAGTTCATATGTATATTAGATCTATTCTATTGTACATGAGTGTTATAAAATTGATTCCTACCTATAGCATTCTGAATAGGAGAAGTCGTAGACTTATGGTTTTCTTTTATCACAATTCATTTTTGTTTCCTAGGAATCTTGATGAGACAAATATTCCTACCAATGACATTCCTCCTATTGTTGAGAACAACTCTTCCCACTCTTTTGATGATGAAGATGAGACCTTAAAAGTTCCTCTAATGCAACTGCAAAAATTTTCCCATGACTTTGAAAAAGTTGAGCAATGGTTAGGGCAAGAGAAATCCAATCCTAAGGTCATCTCCGTAATAGAGGGTTTGAAGAAGATAATTCACAATGATGAACATGGTGTTATTATATTATGTGGTATCTCTTGTCTTGTTAATAACAATGTCAAACCTATTAGAGATTGTGTCCAAGAATTAGGTTTCATTCCACATACCACTAGTGTTGGGACTTTTGTTCCTATTTCTAACTCAATACCTAGTGCATCTATTGGCATTGCCGATAAGGATGCAACTGGTAAATGGTAAAGTGGTGTTGTCATTGATGTCATTATTGTCTAAGCTAACAATTTCCAGATACTAGGGAACATGTGACAATAGTAGGGAACAGGTGACAAGAGAAATTTTTTAGGAAACCAGTAACCGATGAGACACGGTGATGAGCAACAATGAACTTATTGCTCAAAGAAGCGACCGGTGAAGTCACTAACCAGAGCAGTGACTGGTAAGTATATGGCCAGAATAGTGACCAGTATAGATAGAGAACATAGAAGTGACAGGTGAAGACAAAGACCTGAACACTGCATAAGGAAGGGTGTAAACCGATCATCACTGATTGGTGAGATATCATTGAGACCGGTGAAAGACATAGTTGATGGACACTGAAGAGACTCTTTTATCGAGATTTGTTGCACAAATTACATAGGATTTTCTGTTATGGAAAAGACTGATGAAAGGCATAGTTGAAGGATTTAATGCCAAGATTTATTGCACAAATCATGGCAGAATTTTGTCTAAGGGAAAGTATGTGACATGTATCTAATGTTTCCTTTACAAAACATAAACATGACTGCATGGTAGATCTCTTATTGGGAGAAATCTTCTGCCATGCATCTGATGTTTCCTCTCATGACTGAGACACGACTGGATGATGGATCTAAAGGAGATCTTTGTGGAGATTGCTTCAAAAAATAACAGGAAGATATGTCCCACAAATCGGAAGGAAGTCTATTTATTCTTCAGCCAGTGAAGAATATCATTTGCCTTCATTCTGCCAAAGAGAAAGAGTGAAATTGTACGCTAATCAAAGCTATAGTAAGGGAAAAGGAGAAGAGAAGAGGAGGAGGAGGAGGAGGAGGAGAGTGTGCAAGGAAGCGCAACAACTTGAAGAGAGCATACATGTGGTTCCTAGTGATGACTCTCATTAGATGAAATAGTGATCTTGTCAATCTCAGCAAAGCCATTTTCAGAGGACCAACCCCTCTATTACTCTCTTAGAATTTCAATAGTCAAATCCCAGTATTTGGGTGGACATTAACAGGTCCCTTGTATCAAATCTTTTAACTGGGTGACATCTAGTAGATGTTCTAAAGTCCTATAACAAGGCAGGCTTAAACATGCCTTATTTTAAATCCCTCAACCAGGTCGCATTTAACAGTGCATTTGTAATCCCTTGACATGGAAGGCTTTTCACAAGGTGCACTTTAGAAGAGTGCAAAATTTGTGAGTTCTACTCACACTGTGGTTTTCTCTTATTTTGGGTTTCCACATGATACATTTGGTGTTCTATGCTTCTATGATCTTGTGTTAGTTATTTCTTTTATAGGATTTGTTTTGCATGCAGTAATAGTTAATTTATATTAGAGTGTTTTCAAGTTTTAGTGGGTGATTCACCCCTCCCCTCTCAGAATTAGTTGGCACCATCAGCGTCCACTTATGCTCCACCTCTCATAACCACTTTCGTTCAAAACATCAATCCTACACATGTTAGCATTCTCAATCCTATTGTTCCTCCTTCAAATATTCCATTTGTTTCTTTACATTCATCCATGCCCACTTATAATAGTGTTCCATTTTCATATTCCATCGTTCCTTCCATTTCCCATAATGGTCCAAATATTTCACACATATATCCTACCACTCTTTCTACCAAATCCACTATCAATAGCTTGGCTCAAAATTTTTCATCTTTGCAACAACAAATTGCGTCCATGACTCAATCCAAGTTCAACATTCCTACTTGTGACATTGTTAGTCCTTTATTGTTAGACATGATTTATGTCATTATCCCTAAATAAATAGAAATACCTCATTTAGAGACTTACAATGGTAAAGGTGATCCTTTGACTCATGTTAAAATCTTTCAAACATTGTGTAGTGATTTCTTTCATGATCATAGGTTCATGACTAAATTGTTAACTAAAACCTTTTGAGACAAAGCCTTGCAATGATATTGTTCCTTACTTCCTTATTCCATTGATTCCTTTCAAAATATTGCTAATGCTTTAATCCAACAGTTTCAAAACAACCAAGGTCCTAAGATTTCTTCATTTGATCTGATGCATTTTAAACAAGGTGTTAAAGAAAAAGTGAGTAATTTCATTGGTAGATTTAAGCATTTGCGCGCTCAAATTTCTTATCATGTGCCCGATAGTGATGCTCAATTTATTTTTACTGCTAATTTACAAAAAAACATATAGAGATAAGATATTGATTTTTTAATTATCTTCTTTTAGTCAATTGTGTGCAATGCTTCATAATTATCAACTTCAAGTGAGTTAATTTGAGAGCACCACTCCAATGGATTTGGTTGATAAGAGTGATGTTGCATCCTAGTCCTTTCAAAATTTTCAAAAACCTAAGGGCTTCATCAAGATCAAAAATTCATCAAACAACATTGATGAGCAAGTGACAATAGCATCCAAAGGTGTGGCTCCTTTATCATCTATTTTTAGACCTTCTCGTAATTTTACACCTCTTTCTGAATCTTTGCACAATGTGACATTGAAGTTGATTAATGCTAATGTTTTAACACTTCCTCCCATTAAACCAATTGACACATCCAAACCTTTGCCTAAACTCCTTAATCACAAATCTTTTTTTTCAATACCATCCTCAACCTAGCCATGATACAAAGAAGTGTTTTTGTTTAAATATGATATTCAAAAGCTCATTGATTGTAATTCTATATCTGTTGAGGGTATTATTGATCAAGGAAATAAGTTTTTAGCACCTCCCAACCAACATTTGCAAATTTATACCAACCCTTTAGCTTCTTATTGACCAATATCATTGAGTCTACCAGGACTTTATCTTCTTCCTCTGCCCATGTTGTTAACTATGACGTTGAGTATACCGAAGCCAACAATGTTGTCAACCTTATTGATCAATTTTAACCTTAACCCAAACCCCAACCCAAACTTGAACTTGAGATTTGCATTACATTTAATCCTAAAGAGGTGGTTAAAGCACCTAATGGTCCTCTTTGCATTGTAGCAAAGGTTAATAATCTATTTTCTGATGGTTTCCTCATAGACCCTACTTGCATGGTGAATGTTATATCTAAAGAACATCTTTACACTGAAAAATTCCGACAAGATTTCTATGACAAGTTTGATGTGATGATAAAAGCTTTCAATAATTTCACTTATCCTACCCATGGTTGCATTACTTTTCCCTTAGAAGTTGGTCATAAAACCTTAGATGTCACTTTTTTTGTCATCCCAACTTTGACTAGTTTCAAGTTATACTTAGTCTTCCTTGGATCACCTACATGAAAGCCACAATCCCTCATATCCATAAGTGTTTGAAATTTCTCCATGATGGAGAAATAATAATGATTAATCATAATCTTTATCATCCTTTAGTGCATCGAGGGAAATTTGAACTTCACTTATTTTGGTCTTTCATGCCTCAACTAATCCAACCTTGCAAAGGTAATATTTTCCTATCTTGACAGAAATTCAAAATCAACAAGATTTGTGAGATTACTAATCCTAAGATTTTTCCATCTCCTTGCCTTAGACCTAGACTTCTTCCTACAGCTCCTATTTATGATTTCGTTCTACCTCCTATATCTTATAAACATTTTGCAGATGCTATCTCTCAACCTAGTGTGGTTCTTTTTGTTCTTCCCTCGAAAGAGGAGGACTTGATGTTGATTGATCCTAAACCAAGTCAAATTTCAAGAAAAACCAAATGTAATTGTTGCGCTTGTGACCACCAATGTAAACATAATGCTAAAGCCCATGAGCATGTTTCCCAAGTTATTTCCTTCCCTAGGACACCTATTGATGCCTTGATTCCCTTTGACCAACCTATTTTCCTAAGGGAGGAAGTAAAGTTGAAAAGGATGAAATTGAACAAACATGATACTTCTATTTGTACCTTAGATTCTATTACAATTAATTTGGATGAAGAAGAAAATCTTGATGATGATGATTTCAATGTTTCTAATGCAAATGATGATGTTCATGTTAGTGATTATAATGATATTTATGAGCTTATTGATGTTAATAATGATTTACTAGCTATATTTTCCAAATAATTATTTCTTAATCCTAATGACAAATGAAGTGGCTCATCCTTATAACATGGTATTTATTTGGAACTAGTTATTGTTTTATCTATCGTGCTTGATGTTGCTCGTCTTTCATATTGTCCATCTTCCCTAAACACTACAGGTCGAGATTGGGTGGGGGGGGGGGGGGGGAGTTTGGTGATAGGCTTGATTAGATCCTCTTGTATGGTGGATTTTTTTGTGTTTTCCTATTGTAATTTTATTCCCCCATAATGTGATGCTTGTTATGTGTTTTGTTTAGATTTCTTTAGATGACCCTTGTTGCTTTGTTGGTACAAGGTGATAAGGGAATCAACTTATCATGACATTTATCTATTTGCATCTCATTTATTCTACATGTTGATACATGTTATGTCATTATTCATAAATGTGTCTTTGTGTTTTTTGATTGGGGATGATGCAAAATGGTAGCTACCTATTCTTTTTGGTCTCCATGATGTCGACCAGAAAAAAATTTTCTTCGTGTATCTTACGTGCTCTTCTTCCATTATTCTTGTAGTTCTAATAGCTTTTGGGAATGATGACATTTCATTTTGATATAATTATGATATACATGAGTTATCGTATGATCATACTAACCCCAAAGTTAGTAGATCTCTTGTGTTCTCTCTTTTGTCATGTGTTCATTTCCCTTGTTTTGTCCTTGTTTAGGGTCATATCATAGTGCAAACATTTCTTGTGGGTGCATGTTGTATGCACCCTAAAATGGTCGCCTAGACTTTGGGCCCCATTTCTGCAATTTGTCAAATCCTTGAATCAATATTTTCAAAAATCAACATTTTTCAAATATATCAATTTCCTTGATCAAATCATAATCAATTCAATATTTCCTAAAGTTTGAGCCTTATTTAATTTAAAAGAAAATAAAAATAAAAATCTTATTTAATTAAAAGAATAAATCCCTTTTAATTAATTAAAAATCTCTTTTAATTAAATAATAAAATCACTTTATTCTAAGCCTTTATTTAATTAAAAGGAATTTCCTCCCCTTTTATTTAAATAAAAAATCTCCACTTTTCTTCTTATCCTATGTTGCACAAATAAAGCATTTAATTCTTATTTATAAAGAAAAATAAAATAAAAAATAAAAGAAAAGCACTTTTTGTCTCACATGGACATAAAGTAAATGCTCAACATAAAGTAAATGTTTCTAATTTTTCTATTGGAGGATATTTGTGCACAAGGATCAAGCTTCTTTTTTTCTCCATCGTTGATTAAATCTTTTGCCTCTTAATCTCCATGATCCATTATTTTTCACTTCTTATAAAAGAAGAGCTTTCTTCCTCATTTGCACACACCATACATACTTGAATTATTATGCTACAGGTTTTTGAAGCTTTTGGAGATATTCTTGCATCAAGTTTTGAAGATTTGAAGCATCATTGACATTCATCTTGCATCTACATCACATCCTAGCTTGCATCATAGTTGCATCATCATGGTATCATTTCCTTTCATGTTTTAGATTAATCTCACATAGTTTAATTAGAGGGTTTGTAACTCTTTCATTTTCATTTTCATAGCTTAATTGCATCTTCATTCTCATAAGATTAATTTGCATTCTCATATAGATTTGCATAGCATTGCATTCATTTGGAATCTCTCATTGTGTGGTTGACTAGCAAGGTCATGAGTTTATAGCTCTAGCTGAGAGCAATTTTACAAATCTTGCAACTCCATGCATAGAGAGCTATGGATCGATTTGTGAGGGCTCATTCTTGAGTTTTCTTGCATTTAAGGATTCATAGAAGTGTGACAACATTTTAGCACATATTTTTTGGCGCCCACCGTGGGGCAACCCACCTCTTGCATGATGGTTTTGATTATTTTTGGAGCTAACCCTTGTGCAGATTTATTTGGAGATGAAAAACTTTAGATTTGAAAGATTTGATCATATCTCCCAAACGGCTTGGTATTTTGGTCTGAAAATTTTTTTGCAAGTTGGCGACATATCAGAGAAGTTCCAAAAAAAAATTTAGAATTTTTGGAGGTGATTTGTATTTTTTATGATTTTTTCTTGATTTTTCATAAAAAATCAATTTTTGGCACAAATCAATGTATTTTTTAGAAATTTTTACATTTCTGGAAAGGTCTTGAAATTCTACAGGGGTTCCATTCAATGTGTTTTTAATTTAGAAATCATATCATAGCTCATTTGGTCAATTTATAAAAACTGGTATGTTTTGATAAAATGGGTCTCTAGGGCACAAATGAAGAGATTTTTTTGAATTTTTTACATTTTTGGAAAGCTCTCTATTTTTTGACAGAGGTCTCTTTTCTGCATTTTGGGTTTGGGGTCCGAATTCATGTGGTAAAAATCAGATCTTGTTGACTATGTCAAATGCAAAAAACATAAAATTTTGTGATGGGTATGCACTTATTTTTCATTGTTCATTGCATGATATGAGTTATCATTTGGATCATTTGTTGGTTATCATTGCTCCTAACAATTGATTTTCAGATCTAACCCTAGGGTTTGCATAAGTTGGATATACATTGCATATGTTGTTTGCTTGTTTTCTTGTCTTGTTCATTTGAAGGTGCATGGCTTGCTTTCATGAAAAATACTTAAAACAAACAAAAAAAGGGTAAAATCTACTAAGCGCGTTGCGTTGGACTTGAGGTATTTTGTTACAACTCTACAACATTTGGATCTTGGGATTAAAATTGAACCTCTCATGTATTTGGCTTGAGTGTTTACATGCTTTCATAGAACACATTTCAATTGATGCTCTTAATGGGAAATGAATGAACATAGATTTGCTTCCATACAAGTTTGTGTAAGTGAATGCTTGTGTTTAAACTTTAAGTAATTTTTGGTTCCAATATCAAATATTTCATTGAGTGATTGAGGGCATGGATTCATTCCTTGTTTACATAGGGAGTTAAATGCACCACTTTGTGGACTCACTCTATGTTTGCTTGGAAAGTTAAATATTCCATTGATTCAACCCTCTGTCATTTGTGAGTAGTATTGATAAGCAACTTTAGATTACTTGTGATTGATCTAGATTGTTATCTTGGATTATTGGACTCGCTAATCCGTCGGCCCCTCATTTCCACCCCGTGGTTGCAAGATCAGCGCCACATTAAAGGGGAGGGGTCTATAGGAAAGAAGCGTTAATTGCTCCACTAGGCAACCCTTTTGTGCTTTTTGGAACTCACTTGTTTTCTAAGGTGTGGACTCACTTTGAGTTGATGTGAGGAGTTAAATGTTCCACTTTTGGACTCACTTTGAGTTGGTGTGAAGAGTTAAATATTTCACTTTTGGACTCACTTTGAGTTTGTGTGAAGGGTTAAGTGTTCCACTTTTTTGGACTCACTTCACATTCTCTTGAAGGGTTAAATGTTCCACTTTTGGACTCGCTTCACATTATCTTAAAGGGTTAAATGTTCCACTTTTGGACTCACTTCACATTTACTTGAAGAGTTAAGTGTTCCACCTTTAGTGCTCTAAATACTTTTGATAGTGAATTACTTAGTTTTTATTTCTAGAAGGTCTGCTCGGGGACACACCACCTCAAGGGACGACTTTAACTCTTGTGTTCCGACGAAGTATAAACATCAGGAGGTGAATCCAAAGACACCTCTCTTGGGAATTGAGTTTGATATCACTCTTGGCTAAGCCTCAAAGAACTTTATACCTTTGAGAAGTGAAGGAGAAGATTTGGGTTACCGTCTCCCCTCGGCTGTGTGATTTTGGATTCTTCTCATCTACGGATTTGGGCCTCACGTACCTTGCATATATCGAGGACTCCTTTTAGAAAGCCACGTATATCCTTGTAGACAGCTTGTTAAGGTGTTGTTGTGTTCTATGTGCCTGCTAAAATATTTTCAAGAACATACACAAGTAGAATCTTTAAGGAGTAGCATACTAAGTCACTATCTCTATTCATGTGCAAGGTTGCTTTGCCCCTTGCTCATTGTTTAAAGACTATTTGCTTGAACTCCCTGGTTGCTGTTCTATGTGCTTGATCATCATTGTGAAATCTTTTGAAAGATCTATTTGGAATATTGAAACTGAGTTCCGTTCTGCTGTAGTGAGTTCTCCTTAGAAGCTTGGTCTTCCTTGGTCAGTCTAGATCTCAGATCCTAGGTGTTGTCATGTTGCTCAAAATCTCAATGAACATTATGGTATCAATTGCACAAGATGACTCTTAGTCTTCTTCTTTCTTCTCCATTTCCCATGTTCTTCTAAAGTCTTCTATTCCCATGGGAAATTCTTCTTCTTCTTCTTGATTCTTTTCCTCTTACTATCTTGTCTACCTTCTTCTATTCATCTATTCATTTCTTCCATGCTTGATTCCTCCTCTTCTATAACCATGAATCTTGACTATCTAGTTTTGGAACCTTTATTAAGAATAGATGATCTTGAGCTCATTGACATATTCGAAAAGTGTTGTTCCTCCAAAATTCTCATGAGTGATGAATTTATAGCAAAAATAAAAGAAAAGATGATTAAATGAGATGTCTTTGCTAGAATCATAAACATGATCATATCACAACCTCCTTCTTCCAAACATTCTTCATCATCTAAATCTTCTCATTCTTCTTCACCTTCCAAGTCTTATCATGACTCTTCCAGACATCATTCTCATTCTTCATCTTCTAAGTCTTATCATGATTCTTCTAAACACTATTCACATTCTTCATCTTCCAAATCTTATCATGACTCTTCTAAACATCATTCAAATTCCTCATCATCCAAGTCTTCTTCTTCCACTAGTTCTTCATTTTCCTCTTCTTCAAGATCTCATTCTTCTTCTACTTTTTCAAAGAGTCTTACTTCTCTTCAAAAGACATAGCATAAAGAGCAACGTGATAGTCCTTATGATGTCTCTTCCATGAAGAGTGATGCACCCACCTATGATGACTATGATGACTATGATGATGGACAATGTAGTGATACCTATGACACCTCTATTCCTAAGAGTCCTCCTAGTCGTGTCCTTGTGCTTACTGGAAAAGGGTCATCCTATTGGGTAGATCGTGATGGTGATCCATATGATTCTGATTTTGAAAGAAACTTTGATGAGTTTTGCGAACAATACCTTGATTATAATCTAGCTACTACTATTGAGGAATATAAAATGCACCATGCTGATTTGAAACATAAATATTATAAGAATCCTTCCTCTAAGAACATTCATGCTGAAAATAAAGATGACACTCTCAAGCAAGAGCATGTTAATGTTGAACCTTTGTCTTGTGATGGTTCCCTTCCATCCTCTACTTCATCCAATTCCCATACATTTCCTAAAGCTTCTGAGTCTTCCAAATCTGTCACAAATCCTTCATCCAACAAAGATCCTAAGATTTTTCATGCGGTTCCTTATAATTATTCTCAAGGGCTACCTCTTAAAGATACTCAAGCTAACCTTCACTTGGCTGCAAATACTTTCAATAATGCTAAACTTAAAGAGCCTAAGCCTTTATGCGCTATAATGCCTATTTCAGCTAGTCTTTCAGCATCTCCTCCAAAGTCTTCCATACAATTCCAACATGCTTCCTTGTCCTTAGAAGTGGCTCCATGTCAAGAGGACTCTAAAAATGATAAAGAAAAGAACATAAAAAAAGATCAAGATCAAGAATCCTCCATATCATCCAATTCTCTTCATGATACCTCTTCTCCATTGCATGGTTCTTTTGATCCTCTACACTATTCTGCATTCATTCCACCATCTCCTAAGCAAGATCAAGCTACTACTTACACCGTTGAGCTTATTGATAATAAAAATAACCTTACCACACTTGCGCTTTCCAAAGATGATACTTCCATTAAGGTTATTAAAAATGGTGTTGTTACTTCTGATGTAAAGCCTATTGAAAATCAAAAGAAAGTTGATATGCTTATGCTATACAAAGTTCCTTGTCAAGATCAAAGTCTTCCATCTTCTTGTTCTACCACTCTATGCTCACTTCCACTTTCTACTCTTCCTAAATCTTCGCAAGCTTTGAACAATCCTATCAAAGAAGGTGCTCCTATTCAAGATGTCCAGGATCCTGTTGAAAATTCTAATGCTCACTCTAAAGATGTTGATATCCTTGGTTGTGATATAGATGCTGATGAACTTATTGATTATCCTTTTGCATCTTCCACGTCCATCCTTGGACCTCCTCCACCAATACTAAGGGCTTCATGTCTTCCTTCCATCTTGGGTCCTTATGTCCCTTCACTTTCCCCTCCTAACTTTCCTAATTCATCATCCATCTTGGGTCCTTACGTCCCTCCATCTCCTATCTTTTCTCAAGATCAACATAGATGCATACCCCTGAATCCTTTTCATCCATCCACCCATCTAAACCAGTCATATTTTCCTTCTTCTTCCACAAGTCCCAAGTTTTTTGGAAGTAACTTGAATGTTCAATACAAGAAAAAGAACCAATACAAGAATTCATCAAAAAAAGAAGATCACCATGTCTCCTCTAATCGACATGGGGGCATAAAGTCAAAAGAGATATCTAAGAAGAAAACTACAAGATAAGTATGGGTTCCAAAATCCATCATTAAAGATATTATCTCTAAATCATCAAAAGGAAATGAAAAGTTTAAGGCTATATGGATTCCAAAGTCTCTCTTGAAAGAGTCTAATGTTGAACAAAATGTGAAATTGACATTCAAGCTTCCAAAGGCTTCCGCTTCATCTTCTTCCAAAAACATTCTTTCATTCGATGCGCCTAAACCACAACCTCTGCTAAACATTCACCATATTCCTTCACGAATTCCTTCATTCAAGTTTCCTCCACCCTCTCGCCACCCTTCAAGGTGTGTGTTGATGTTGATCTTGCCTTCCTTTTCAGCTATCCTTTCACAATCCTTCCATTCATTATCCTTCTACCTTCTATCGTTTTTCCTCATTTGCCTATTCCTCATATCTTCCAACCTCACTCGCTTTGCATAAAGTCTTATCCTCCATTTTTTTCTTCCATCTTCCTTTCCTTATCAACATCTTTGAGCATATCATTTTTAATCCTTGGTATATCAATGGTTTATCCTTTTAAGGAGCATTATCTAAAAAGCTTGCTTTCTTCCAAAAAAAAGATAAAATTCAAAAAAATAGAAAAATGAAAAAATGAAAAAAATTGAAATTGTGTCATGGTGAAAACTTGGAAACATGCACCTTGGTAGCAAAAGTAAAAAGAAATAAATTCATCCTATGGTGAAAATCACTCCCTTGTGGCACCTTGGATAAGTACTATGATGAAAACCTGGCAATCAGGCATCATGTGTAGTTCTTCTACATTTTTCATCCATTCCATGTTCTCGCTTTGATCTTGACAATGTTGAACTATACATGAACATTTGGCTATCTTGTGAGCTATCTTACGATGATCTTGCTTTCATTCCTTTCATGTCTAGCCTTCATATTCATTTTCCTCCATTCATTCTAGCCTTTCGCTATCCTCTTCCCCTTTGGTCTTGATCTAATATAAAAAAAGAGTAAAACACGATGTTATGAAGCCTTTTGACATGTCTACTCCTTTGGACTACATCCTCCCTTCTTTTGCAGTGCGCTTTTGTGACTTATTCTATGCTAGCCTCTCATTGCTTGTCCAAATGTGCTTTGCATGATAATTTTTCCCTAGCTTGGGTACTCTTGAGGAGTTTGACTTTGAGGATTTCTTCCTTTCATTCACCTTCATTCTCCTTTCCTCCATCTCAGTCACCAACTTGCTAATCCCTCTTGTTTTCCACCTTGCTAGATATTGGGACTACACGATGTGATCTTGCTTAAGAGTTTGATGCCCGTTCTATCTGGGGGCATCCTTTGTACATATTTTATGATCCTGAAAAAATACCAAAAATATTGATATATGATGCTGAAAAAATCTTTAAAAGCATAAAAAGTCCTAAAAAAATAAAAAATAAAAATAATAAATTCAAAAAAAATAGAAAAAGTGTCTTACCCAATAGTCTAAGTATGATGCGATATTTCTCATTTGTAGATGTGATGATCAGAGTTTGACTCTATGATCAACACACACGCACTTAAACAATCAACTCGTTGAGATATGTTGACTTTACTTTTCTTTGTGTGCTGTCTATGAGAATTTCTTTGATGAGTGGCCTCTCCCTGAGAAGTTTTCGATGATGCATAGCTAGAAGACTGAGGGAATGAGAACATGTTTTATTTCTTTATCAGCTTGTGGGTATATTTTGTTGGTCCTACCTGTCATGAGCATTTATGTTGGTCTTACTTGACACTATGGATTGACAAGGTATTATCCTTGACTGTTTTATGCGAGTGCATGGTTCTGGCTATCTTGACTTTCATGTGTCTTGATGCAAGTATAATCTTGCCATATCAAACTTAGGTGATCTCACTGCTCTAGTCATCTTGACCTACATGTCTTTGATGCCTAGGTGAGATTTCCACATTTCTATCGGATAAAGATCATATTCATATCCACATAGTTATGCTAGTGTGCATTGTATGATCTTATGACACTACCAATAATGCTCGATGATGATAATTAGATGTCTATAGGCGTTGTGACCTTGCAAGTCAACCACTTTCATAGTAGCTTGCATTTTTAGGTTCATCATAGTTTAGTTTTTGCATCTTGCATATGGAGAGAGCTCTCCTTTTTATCATCTATGGACTAGTTAGTCAACTGTGCTCATTTTTTTATTCTTCTTGATCATATCTTTCATTTCTGGACTTTCATGTCACATCATTTTCTATCCATTTTCGGACTCGAAACCGAAATCTGAGTCACGTTGACTGACCATTTGAGGCACAATTCTTCAATTTTTGATGAAATTTCTTCCTTTCCATGTCTTTCAAACTTCTAGTCTTTCATTCACCCCTTTCGCTTCCTCTCTCTAAGGTTTGACTTAATCTTTATCCTATATCTTTCTCAGTCAAACCTCATCAACCTGGGGCATATCTTCATTGTTTGATGGTTATCCTATCATGCTCCATGCTTCGATTATGATTTATTATGACTTGATCAAGTTTATCAATTTGTTGTTCTCCTCTACCTAATTTCGATTTCGACTCCGAGGGGGCAGTACCTATCAGCTTTAATCTTTGATTCAGCTTTATCATTCAGCTCAACTTGAGATTCTTATTTTGAGACTTGATTATCACCTAGCAGTGACAGTGGTGATTTTGTCTTTCAATTTTTATCTCCTATTTTTTTTCAGACTTGATTATTGCCTAGCAGCGACGGTGATAGTTTTTTCTAAAGCTTGATTTGCACCTAGCAGCGACGGTGTTGGTCTGGTCTTTTGCTTATCTTTGTCCTGATGTGTTCCCAAAATGAACACACATCTGGGTTATTTTGTGATCCCAAATCGATCTCACATTTCAATTCTTCTTTAAATGCATGTGTTCCCAAATCGATCACACATTAGTCAAAAAGGGGCAAATGTATGCACCCTAAAATGGTCGCCTAGACTTTGGGCCCCATTTCTGCAATTTTTCAAATCCTTGAATCAATATTTTCAAAAATCAACATTTTTCAAATATATCAATTTCCTTGATCAAATCATAATCAATTCAATATTTCCTAAGGTTTGAGCCTTATTTAATTTAAAAGAAAATAAAAATATAAATCTTATTTAATTAAGAGAATAAATCTCTTTTAATTAAATAATAAAATCACTTTATTCTAAGCCTTTATTTAATTAAAAAGAATTTCCTCCCCTTTTATTTAAATAAAAAATCTCCACTTTTCTTCTTATCCTATGTTGCACAAATAAAGCATTTAATTCTTATTTATAAAGAAAAATAAAATAAAAAATAAAAGAAAAGCACTTTTTGTCTCACATGGACATAAAGTAAATGCTCAACATAAAGTAAATGCTTCTAATTTTTCTATTGGAGGATATTTGTGCACAAGGATCAAGCTTCTTTTTTTCTCCATCGTTGATTAAATCTTTTGCCTCTTAATCTCCATGGTCCATTATTTTTCACTTCCTATAAAAGAAGAGCTTTCTTCCTCATTTGCACACACCATACATACTTGAATTATTATGCTACAGGTTTTTGAAGCTTTTGGAGATATTCTTGCATCAAGTTTTGAAGATTTGGAGCATCATTGACATTCATCTTGCATTTACATCACATCCTAGCTTGCATCATAGTTGCATCATCATGGTATCATTTCCTTTCATGTTTTAGATTAATCTCACATAGTTTAATTAGAGGGTTTGTAACTCTTTCATTTCCATTTTCATAGCTTAATTGCATCTTCATTCTCATAAGATTAATTTGCATTCTCATATAGATTTGCATAGCATTGCATTCATTTGGAATCTCTCATTGTGTGTTTGACTAGCAAGGTCATGAGTTTATAGCTCTAGCTGAGAGCAATTTTACAAATCTTGCAACTCCATGCATAAAGAGCTATGGATCGATTTGTGAGGGCTCATTCTTGAGTTTTCTTGCATGTAAGGATTCATAGAAGTGTGACAACATTTTAGCACACACATGTATGCTTCATTAAAGTCATTTCTCTCATGAAGGTATTTTCAATCACTTTAACATGTGGGCATATACTTCGCTCCTTGTTTTACATTCGCATGCACGCACACACACACACACATTGATTCAATACAATATATTTAGACATATGCCTAAGGAGACATTGATTTCCTTGTGTTCATCTTTACATTATTATTCCCTTGTGAATTATTTAACAAATCCTTAGACTAATCCTCATTTCGTAGATCTCTTTGGAGACAATACTTTCCTTAGGACTGATCTTCCTTTTTAGGATCCCTTAATGGAGACCATGCTTTCCTTAAGGACCGATCCACTTTGTTTTGATAGTTGACTAGCATAATACAACTTGCTAGACTATGAATGCCATCTTTTTCATCAATGCTTTCTCTTTGCATGATCCATAGTAAGACAATACCTTACTAGGATAGTGTTTGTGCATCTTTATTTTTCTCCTCTCTCTTTTTGAGTGATGCCTCTTTTATCTTGTTTTTGGATTTGATGAAGACTTAAGTCAATTGGGGCTTGATGTTTATTTGTCTCCTTGACCTTGATAAGATTATTCTTATGCATTGATCTAATTTACCACGAGAATGAGTTTGTCTCATACTCCCGCTAAAGTGGGGGCTAAATGTATCATCCAAAAAAGTTAGCACCCATAATTATATGCTCTATTAGGCTCCATGTTGGTGATTTCAAAATTTTATATCCGTTATGCTTGATCTTAATAAACTAATTCTTCTTTTCCCACATCTACCCTATCATCCTAGTACCTAATTAAAATTTGGGTTGATTTTCCTAGGTACATAACAATTTAAACATTATGTACCTAGGTACATAACGTTTTAGACATTATGTTCCCACTTATTTTGCATCGAATTTGGCCTAGAGTCCTATGTCAGGTTTGTAGTGGGAAATTAGATCTTGTGGTCAACCTGACTTATTTTTGAATCCTGAAATGTAGGATGAGGTATATAAAAACCCTATCTCTCATCATTTTGGTAGCCACATTCAAGATCTATTATGTTGGCATCAAGTGATGGTAACCAATAAGCCTATTACTGGTACAAGTATTGTCATTGATTGGAAAAAGAGTATAGAGACTTGTCATCTCTACAAAGTCTAAAGATCCAAGGAAATCTATATGAAAGAAGGATGGTTTGGCTAATGGTGCCAATATACAAGACAGTTGTGACTGTAAGAAAATACCACCAGTCACTATACAAATCCTTAGCAACCGAGCAATGTACACAGTTAAGGAATCCAACATCAACCGGGGACCGGGCTACAACTGGTGTAGACAAGTATAGATAAAGCAAATAGCTAACCGGTGTCAACAAAACAACTGAGGACAGTGCAACCGGTAAGCCAAGGAAGGGATAGTAACAGGTCAAAGACTCTTACCTTTTCACAGCATGAAGATCTCAACCGATATATTAATGACTCTGGTATAAATCGAGGAAGTCATAGTCAAACTATCTGTTCCAACTAACTCTTTGATTGAAGTCTTTGAGTTACACTGGTGATCAGTTTGAGGCACATTTGGAGGTTTTTAAGCCAAAATTAGTGGCTTTAAACAATGCGTTATCTCTTTTGAAGAAAAGTTGCTTAACATGCAACTACTACTTTATGTTTAATGCAGATAAAGCAAGGGCATGCATCAGATGTTTCCTCAGTGAACTGGTACTCTACTGAGTAATGAATTTGATAAGGATCTATAATTAGGTCATGCATAATGAGCGCAATTAGGGCTAGGGCTCTATATATTCTTCTGCCTGTGGGGAATAGAAGTTTCCTTCATTATGCCAAGTAAAAGAGTGAACATGTATGTTGAAAAAGCCAAGGGTGAAAAGAAGAAAGAAGAAGTGAGAAAGAAGATTGTGCAGAGTAGCACAATAGTAGAGGAGAACACACCTACAACGACTGGTGATGCTTCTCAGTTAAGCACAAACAAAGATCTTATCAAGCTATGCAAAGTCATTTGTAAAAGGTCAATCCTTCTATTGTTCTCTAGCAATTACAATAGTTAAATCCCAGTATTTGGGTGGACTCTAACAAGTCCCTTGTATCAAATCCCCTAACCGGGTGGCATCTTGAAAGGTGTTCTAAAGTCCTTTAACTAGGCAAACACTAAACGACCTCATTGTAACAAATCCCTTAACTGGGTCGCATCTAACAGTGCGTTTTGATCCTTTACCCAGGAAGGCTCTTAACAGGTCATACTCTAGAAAAGTACAAAATTTGTGAGGTCTCCTCACATCGTGGTTTTTAGTTTCACCCTAACCAGGTTTCTACATGATAAATCTGGTGTCATTGTGTGATTGTTTGCTTACAATTATTATATGCTTAAATTTGTTTGTCTTTCAGCTGTAAGTTTACTTCACCAAATTTAATGACGAAAAGGTTTTGAAGGTGTCGATTCACCCCTCCCCTCTCAGCACCGGTTTGGGACTGTCAATTGGTATCAGAGATAAGTCTTGTTTTCTTTACCACTTAACAGCATAACGAAAAAGCCAATATGATGAGAAAGGAAGGACCAAAGTTTTCAAAAGAAAACTTTACTCTGTGGTACAGCAAAATGAAGCTGTACATGAAGACCACTGGTGATCAATACTAGAATCATGTTACCACTGATTAAAGTGAACCCGCTGGCACCTTGACACCCGATCAACTAAAGATCAAAATTGAGCACATGACTATTATGGATATGATAGCTAGCACACTATCTGATCATGTCTATGCTGACATTGAACATCTTGATTCTACATTCAAGATGTGGGGCAAGTTGCAAACAGTTTATGGAGGAGATCCAAATGTTCAAAGAGCCAAGGTAGAAAGCCTCAGAGGAAAATATGATGACATGAGGATGAATGAAGGAGAAGACATCGAGCAATATAGCAACTGGATCAAAGAGGTGATAAAATCTATCAGAAGCGTTGGACGAAAGCTCAGTGAAGAGGAGGTGGTTAGCAAAATACTAAGAACTCTTAGACCTCAGTATGCCATCAAGATCTCTGTCATTCAAGAGCTCAGATCGGTGACCAAAGATCAAGTCACCCTAGACTCCCTAATCGGTAAGTTGGCTACCTTTGAATTAACTTTGATAATAGCTTACCCATTCAGGAAGCAGCTTTTAATTCCTCTATCAATATCTCTTCCACCAAAAAGGGAAGAGAAACTGATAACTGCTCTACCGGTAAGATTAGCAACCTTGTTGAGAATCTTCTCTTAGAGGCGATGGAGCAAGATGAGTTTGAAGCACTGATCGCTAGGATATTCCCCAAAGGAAAAGGGAAGTACAAGGGAAAACTCCCTTTGAAATGCTTCTCTTGCAACAAGATAGGACATATTGTTGCAAGGTGTCTTGATAATGAACATAAAGATAAAAGAGACCGGTTCAAGAGAAAATCAAACAAGGAATGTTATCTTGCAGAGGAAGGAGTCACAGACAATGAGTCTGAAGACTGTGAGGATCCTGAAATTGCATTTGTTGCAATAAAGGAGGAGAGCCTGGTGATAGATAAAGTAGCACTCATACCTAGATCTCATCAGCTTGATGATTGGATCATTGATAGCGGTTGCACTCACCACATGATCGGTGAAAAGAAAAAGTTTATCAACTTGGAGCTCAATGATAGCGGATCAGTTACCTTTGGAAACAATGCCCCCTATGCCATCAAAGGTAAAGGTTCTATTGCTCTCCGCAACAATGTTGTCTGTGAAGATGTGTACTGGGTTGAAGGACTCAAGTACAACTTAATGTGTGTTGCACAACAAAGGATTCTAGTTGGAATTCGGACAAGGTTCCTATATAGTCAAAAATCAATCTGGAACCCATGTTGCAACTGGTAGATAGAGCAAAGGTAATTTGTTCTACCTAGACTCAATGGAAGGAGCTTGTTTGATAGCTTTAGTTAGAGAAGAATCAAGAAAAATTTGTCTTGTCTCCAAAGAAGACAATTGTTGGCTATGGCACAAGAGACTCTGCCACATAAACTTTGACAGTATCATCAAAGTAAGCAAAAAGAAATCGGTTAGATGACTCCCTGAGATTACAAAACCCATCAGTGGTGTTTGTAAAGATTGTTAGTTAGGAAAACTGACAGGAATAAGCTTCAACGGTAAGTCTTTTACTATTGAAAATGTTCTAGATCTTGTGCACACATATCTGTGTGGACTAATGAAGACAAAGAGCTTTCATGGAGACTTTTCATGGAGACTAGTACTTCATGATCTTTGTAGATGACTTTTCAAGAATTATGTGGACACTCTTTCTTAGAGAGAAATCAGAGGCCTTCCACATGTTCAAAATCTACAAGGCTAGAGTGGAAAAGGAAACTGGTGAAAGCTTGAAGTGCCTTAGGTCAGACAGAGGAGGTGAGTACACCTCTCAGGAGTTCACTCATTACTGTGAGGAACATGGAATAAAGAGACAATTTTCTGCACCAAGGACTCCTCAGCAAAATGGAGTAGCAGAAAGAAGAAACAAGACGTTGATTGATTGTGCAAGAACCTTGTTTATTTAGAAGGATCTCCCTCATCACTTCTGGAGAGAAGAAGACAGTACTGTTGTCTACACACTTAACCGAGTTCAAGTAAAAAAGGGAACCGGTAAGACTCCTTATGAACTACAGTTCAAGCATACTCCTAGTGTAGGTTACTTCAAAATCTTTGGTAGTAAATGTTACATCAAAAGAGATATGTACTCTGGGAAGTTTGATCCCAAAAGCGATGAAGGAACTTTTTTGGTTTACTCTACCAAAAGTAAGGCCTATCAGTGTCTAAACATTAGAACATGAAAGATAATTGAAAGCATCAGTGTAAAGGTTGATGAATCTTCAGAACCAGATAATAAGATCGGTCATGATGATTATGATAGTCTTGGAGGCCTAAATGAAGCAAATGCCTTTGAGTTCAATGAAGCAACCAATGAAGATGAAGGAGAAATACACATGAATAGACATCTAGAACGGGAAACTCTACCTGAAGCCAATAGGTTAACTCAGGATGGTGAACAAGATGATGCCCAGAACCATGATGGAGAAAATGCTCAACCATAAGAGCCAAATCCGGAACAAAGGCCGGTTCTTCCAAGGTATGTCACATATCACTCTACTAAAAACATTATTGGTGACAAACATGCTAATGTCTTGACAAGGAAAAAGGCTAAAGAGAATATTTGTTTACTTTCCTCTATAGAGTCTAAATCCACTAGGGAAGCTCTAGTAGATGAAAATTGGGTCAAGGCCATGGAGGAAGAAATTGAGCAAATTGAGAAGAATGAAACATGGGAGCTTGTGCCAAGACCAAAGGACAAGAATGTCATAGGGACCAAGTGGGTCTATATGAACAAGTTGAATGAGGATGGGAAAGTAATAAGAAATAAGGCAAGACTGGTCTGCAAAGGATATGCCCAAGAAGTTGGACTGGACTATGGAGAAAGCTTTGCACTGGTAGCAAGACTGGAAGGAGTGAGAATTCTTCTTGCTTATGTTGCACATAAGAAGTTTAAAGTGTATCAGATGGATGTCAAGTCTGCATTCTTGAATGGAATTCTGGAAGAAGTCTACATTGAACAACTAGAAGGCTTCACATCTACTCATGATGATGGTATGGTCTATAAGTTGAAAAGGGCTCTTTATGGACTTAAGCAAGCTCCAAGGGCATGGTATGAAAGGCTACATTCATATATTCTGACCATAGGATTCACAAGAACCAGGGACAACAACAACATATATCTAAAGATTGGAAAAGATGGAAATCTCATTGCTGAGATCTTTGTGGATGACATCATCTTTGGAGGAGATGAAAGAATGAGCAAAGCCTTTGCTGAAGAGATGAAGAAAGAATTTGAGATGTCTATGATAGGCGCAATAAATTTCTTCATTGGACTCCAGGTCCATCAGCTGAAAGAAGGTATTTTTATCTCTCAGTCCAAGTATATAAAATAAATTCTTAAGACTTTTGGACTTGAAGAATCTAAACCGGTTGGAACTCCAATGACAACTAACCTCAAGTTATCAAAGGGGGATGATGCAAAAGAGGTAAATGAAATAATGTATTGGTCTGTGATAGGAAAACTATAGTATGTTGTTCACAGTAGACTGGACATTGCACATGTGGTTGGCATAGTGGCTAGATTCTCTACAAATCCCAAAGAGACACATCTAATAGCAGTAAAAAGAATCTTCAGATATCTAAGGGGCACTGAGGATTATGGATTATGGTTTGCACACAAGGGAGGATTTGAAGTAAAAGTGTACACTGATGCAGACTGGGCTGGCAACATTGATGACATAAAGAGCACTAGTGGTAGTGCTTTCTTTCTCGGTGGAAGAATTATTTCTTGGACAAGTGAGAAACAGAATTGTATTTCACAATCTACTACAAAGGCTGAATATGTTGCTGCAACAATAAATTGCACACGTAATCTGGATCAAACAACTATTGGAAGGAATCAAAGAAAAAATACCTGAACTGATAACTATCTATTGTGATAGCACCAGTGCAATTAACATATCCAAGAACCATGTTATGCACTCCAAGACAAAGCACATTGCCATCAAGTAGCATTACCTCAGAGAATTGGTACAAGACAAGGAGGTGAGGTTGGAGTATGTTCCCACCAAGGAACAAATTACTGATATTTTCACCAAGCCATTACCGAAGAGTACTTTTGAGTATCTCAGAGGTAAACTAGGGGTGATACCCCTTCATGATCTTTAGTAAACCTGGAAATGTGATCATTAGTTCCTTGTGCTTCAATAGAGGGTTACACCTCATCTTTTTTAGACTGATGAAAAGGAATTCTTCTCATAGGGGGAGCAGATTAGACAAAGGTAGTCTTTCTGACTAGCCTTTGGCATTATTGTCAAAAAGGGGGAGAGTATGGCAATAACCGGAAGACTGTAGCAGTATCAGTGGTATAGAGATTGAGATACAAGCACAGTAACCTGATGATATTGTGATTTCCCATCAGGGTTTTTCCATCAATGCTAAAGGGGGAGATTGTTGGCATCAAGTGATGGTAACTGGTAAGCCTACTACCAATACAAGTATTGTCATTGATTGGCAAAAGAGTATAGAGACTTGTCATCTCTACAAAGTCTAAAGATCCAAGGAAATATATATGAAAGAAGGATGGTTTGGATGATGGTGCCAATATACAAGACATTTGTGACTATAAGCAAATACCACCGGTCACTATACAAAGCCTTAGCAACCAGGCAATGTACATAGTTAAGGAATCCAACATCAACCAAGGATCGAGCTACAACCGGTGTAGACAAGTACGGATAAAGCAAATAGCTAACCGGTGTCAACAATACAACCGAGGATGGTGCAACCGGTAAGCCAAGGAAGGGACAGTAATAGGTCAAAGACTCTTACATGTTCACATCATGAAGATCTCAACCGATATATTAATGACTCTGGTATAAACCGAGGAAGTCATAGTCAAACTATCTGTTCCAACTAACTCTTTGACTGATATTTTCTGCTCTAAATCCAAAAGTCTTTGAGTTACACTAGTGATCAGTTTAAGGTGTGTATGGAGGTTTTAAAGTTGGAATCTGTGGCTTTAAAATAATGTGTTATCTCTTTTGAAGGAAAGTTGCTTGACATGCAACTACTGCTTTCTGTTTAATGCAGATAAAGCAAGGGCATGCATCAGATGTTTCCTCGGTGAACTGGTACTCCACTGAGTAATGAATCTGATAAGGATATGTAATTAGGTCATGCATAATGAGCGCAATTAGGGATAGGGATCTATATATTCTTTTGCCTATGGGGAATAGAAGTTGCTTTCATTCTGTCGAGTAAAAGAGTGAACCTATATACTAAAAAAGCCAAGGGTGAAAAGAAGAAAGAAGAAGTGAGAAAGAAGATTGTGCAGAGTAGCACAATAGTAGAGGAGAACACACCTGCAATGACCGGTGATGCTTCTTAGTTGAGCACAAATAGAGATCTTCTCAGGCTATGCAAAGCCATTTGTAAAAGGTCAATCTTTCTATTGTTCTCTAGAAATTACAACAGTTAAATCTCAATAATTGGGTGGACTCTAATAGGTGCCTTGTATCAAATCCCCTAACCGGGTGGCATCTTGAAAGGTGTTCTAAAATCTTTTAACTAGACAGGCACTAACCGACCTCATTGTAACAAATCCCTTAATCAGGTCGAATCTAACAGTGCATTTTGATCCTTTAACTGGGAAGGCTCCTAACAGGGCGTACTCCAGAAGAGTACAAAATTTGTGAGGTCTCCTCACACCATAGTTTTCACCCTAACCAGGTTTCCACATGATAAATTTGGTGTCATTGTGTGATTGTTTGTTTATTGTTATTATATGCTTAAATCTGTTTGCCTTTCAGGTGTAAGTTTACTTCACCGGATTTAATGAGGAAAAGGTTTTGGAGGTGTTGATTCACCCCTCCCCTCTCAGCACCGGTTTGGGACTGTCATATTACTACTCAAGCATTCAAGAAACAAAGCAGATAAGTGTATTCAAGATTTGAAGGCAAGCACCCAAGATCTAGTTTTTGTTTAAGCATCCAAGAAAAATTGAAGGCAATATTCTCTATTGCACCAAGCTTCTCTCCCATGATTGCCAAGTAGAGGAGTTCACAATCAAGCAAGGAGATCCTTCCTTCCATCCACAAATCATTCTTCATTGCAAATGGTTATCAAGCATATCTACATTGAAGATCTAGGAGTGGCACTCATAGATCTATGCATTTGTTAGGGCATCCTTGTTTCTTTTCTAAATTCTAAGGTCAACACCTTCAATTCAAGAAATGATCAAGTATCTTCATGAATATGAGCAATTTCTACATTCATTCATGAGGGTTTATGCAAGGTGAATCAAACATTTACCTTTTTATGTGCATTCCCTTTATGCAATTTCCTTTGATTTTCAAGGTTCATTCTTAAGAAGGGGTTTGACTAAGGTGAACCCCTTTTTCCCAACCTTTTCCCCATTTTTCTGTGTGCAAGAATAGGCTACAAAGTTTTCAAAAAAAAATTCAAGAAGACTAAGAATAGTCAGAGAGACCTTACAAATTTGAATCAAAAGTACCAGGTATATATCATTTGAAATCTTTTGTGCCCTGCAACTTCAACCCAATTTGAAATCATAGGTCAGTACAATAGTTTGGACCCCGATTCAACTCATTTCTTGTTTCTAGTAGTTAGTTATCAATCTAAAATTTCTAGATTTGTCTATATTTGCATATTTAGCTTTCTACATTACATTATCAATTTCATTTCCCCTCTTTCCATTTCATAATTTATACATTTTTAGTGAATGATCATTGTCCCATTCAATTCTTAGGTCCTACTTGAGACTATTGGGACATCTTCCTTTCGAGTGTGCAAGTTTGAAAAGGAATAATCTACTCCTTTGCATTGCTTCACTTTTCCCATTGTACACTAATAAAATATATTGCATCATAATTATTTGTTTATGAGGATGGGATAGTGTTTTGTGTGGTTTTTGCAACAAGGTAGATTTGTGAATACATTATTTTCCATTTTTAACCTTATCATCTTGATTCATGACTCCTACTCATGATTCACAATAACATCGATGAAACTAATATGAAATGGGAAAAATGACACATCCATTCGATATGATAAAATTTCAAAAAGAGAAACTCACTCTTTAATCCTTATCTTTTTAAACTAAAAAATTATTATTTATCCATGATAAGCGTTAGTGTTGTCATTATGGTTGGGGTTAGGAATCAATTAGTTTTAGGGTTAAGCTTTGCCTAAAGTCAGGGTTGGAGTTTAACTATGCTTCAACTAGGGTTCATGATTTAGTTATGGTTACATTATTCTTAGAATTCAATTATGGTTAGACTTAGGATTAAGGATTGATTAGGGTTAGGGTTATTGTTCATTTAAGTTTAGGATCAAGTTAGGGTTTAGAAATGGTTATAATTAATGTTACCACCAATTAAGGTAAATAATAGATATTTCGAAGATTAAATTTTATTTTGAACTAGATATCTCTCATATGTATTTTATATAGATTTTCAAAAACATATGTATGCTAGTATTATATTTGTTGGAAATAGCGGCAAGCAACTAAGGGGGGGTGAATTAGTTACTAATATGCATAAAATAAACACATGTAAACATAAATTAGTAAGAAACAAACAACACATAACACACATATTTTTTATTGTGGAAACCCAAATAGGGTAAAAACCAAAGTAGGGCTGGTATCCACAATAAGTCTACTACCTTGTTAGAAATATAACTTATTAAAATAAGGGGAATGCATAAGAATTTATACATACTACATAGAATACACTTCTCAAACACCTTAGGCACCCACCCAAAGGAGTCTCACTAAATTACAAACACCAAACAAACTACAATCTATTACATAGAATGAACTATAAGTAGCATCTATGTATGCTAGATCAGTTCCTTTGAAGTACAATCAAATCTATCACTGCAACTCTTTATGCCACATGTAGACAAGCAGTTCAACCTTTAGTAGATCTGAAAAACAAACTCAAAAACAAACCCTTGGCATCTACAACAAAAACATCTCTTGTGCAACACATGAATCCAAACTCTTATCATATTTATCAAGAACTAGGTTGACAAAACCTAATTTTCAAACATCCAACTCATAGAACCAAAATCAACCATTAGAATCACTACATGCTTTCCAAACATATCCATGATCCATCATAAACACCTTGATATCATAACCACAACCCTAAAACATTTTTTTGATCTCTCATAAGCCATTTTATGATCTTCCTTTAGCATGTTGGTCTAGAACAAAAACTTTTCTACAAATTCATTGAACTTGGTCACCTTGATACATGTAAATAATGTAGACTTCCTTGACACATTAGGCACATAATCATAGATCATCCTAAGACATCATTAAAGATCAAATAAATAAACAAATTCATCATCCTTTATGAATTTGCCAATCATTCTTATCCTCCCAAGAACATTGTCAGCCTCTTGCTAAAATACTTGTAACTGCCTTGTGGAATATCAGAATCACAAACCCTTTGAATGGTAGACACATTGAAATGTCCTTTAAATGTTCCTAGCTATGTGACCAGAGATCTCTTCACATGTTCTTATGCAAACTCAAACTCTACAACTCAGTAACTCAATTTTGTTGTTAGCTAGTGAAATAATCAGTCTTCCTCTGAGACACCATAACTCACTCAAATCATCATGTAAGCATTTGAAACTTTACATATAACATTTAGGCAACCTCTACAACATCCCATGAGATGCACAACTTCTCATATTTAGTAACAATGCTACACAACTTATATGATCATTCCCTATTACTAATAAAACTGCATAATAAACATTCATACTATTCAATAGACATGTAATCAATATGAACAAAAATCCAAACATTATGAAAAACATATTGTCATCAAAAGATAGACATGTTAACATTAAATGACAACACATCTAACTTTCCAACAATCTCCCCCTTTGGCATTGATGGAAACATGTGATGCAAAAAAAATGCAATAAAAAGCCAACAGTACTACGAACAATACCCAAAATACATCATTATCTTTTAGAGTCCCTCTAACTTAGTTCTGATACCAATTCCCTTTGGATTACTCCCCCTCAGATCATATTGCTCAGATTACATACTTTTCTTACCATCAATTTTTCCCCCTTGGATATATACATTTTTCTTTAAACTCTTTCT
Source organism: Chamaecyparis obtusa (assembly GCA_027943335.1). Lineage (NCBI taxonomy): Eukaryota > Viridiplantae > Streptophyta > Pinopsida > Cupressales > Cupressaceae > Chamaecyparis > Chamaecyparis obtusa. The sequence goes on along the minus strand of BSBK01001263.1, from coordinate 728,694 downwards.
TAGGTGCAAGTATATATGAACTTTCTCTTCCTTCTTTGCAACAACTTCTTGCTCTTCCTTCTTCTCTTCTTATTTGCCGGCATATCTCTGTCTTCTATCTCCTGTCATACACTGCTTCTTCTTAACATGTTGACTTATTTTTCACATTTGTCTCTCTCCCCCTTTGACATCAGTGAAAAAGGGTGTTCCATCGACACTTTTGATCAACTTTACCTATCTCATCAATGTATGCTTCCTTTTCCTTCTCTTCCTTTGCTTCCTTGTCAAGCTCTTCTTTCCTTCTGTCATTTATCCTTTGAAATACTAAGACATATCAACAGTTGTAATAGCTTATATTCTTCTCTAGTAGTTGTTGCCCAAACTTTTGTGCATATTGTAGATCTTCTTTCAAACACATCTAAACTTGCCATGCGCACTGCTCCCTGACCCATTATGTTGCCTACTCCCCCTGAGTAGAAACCCTCATACATCAATCTAGTTTGTAAGATATTTCTTTTAAGCACACTGGATTGATGCAACCTCTAGCATCTTAGTTCAAATTAGGAGGTGTAGTTACCCCTACCTTTCCTCTAAGATACACAAAGGTGTCCCTACGCATCTCTCCTTTTGATTTGCTTCCAAAAATATTTCTTTCTTCACATCTTCCTTTTGGTTCCTTTCTTGGAATTCCTCCTATTTATGGACTTCTTTCCTTTCTTCATCATTCTCCTTATGCTCAAGCCTTTCCTTGTAGCATTTAGCTTCTTACCTTAATTGTGGTTCTTTACTCTCTTGATCCTTCCTGCTGAGATTCCATTGTTTTGCTTCTTGCTTCCGCAGAAAACATGTTCAGTGACATTGTACCTCAAGCGTACAATAATACTTTGACCACTGTCATCATCCTTTATCATGGGACATGGACATCTACTCATTCTTCTTTTGACTACATCATCCAATCTTTTCATATTTTTCCACATGCATGGGTTATGGATGTCCCTTCTATTCTTCTTTATGCTAGGATGAGATTTCTTTTTGCAACAATGATTTTGTTTTCTCCAATCAACAAGCTTATTTCTATACTTCCCATAATTAAAACACTTTCCCTTGAATTTCTTACTATTGGGCCCTTTCTCTAAAATCTTCTTGTTTTTAGTCTTATTCCCTACTATGTTTCCCTTCTTCTCTTAAATCTCACTTCTTTCTTCCACGTTCTTTACTTTATTTTGGTTCTTGTTCCTTGCTTTGTTCTTTTTCTTTTTCTTTATCTCCACCATGTTCTTCTCCTTTTCCTATTTCGTCTTTTCTACTTCATGCCTCTTTTCATTCTTCCTTTATCTTTTAATTTCATGCTTGTTTTGTTGTGTCCTAAAACATTCATCTCTTACAATTGTGACACCATTGTTTTTATTTTCTAATAATGCCTTAAGTGTGTGAGCTCTAAGCATGAGCTTCTCAACATGATTGCTTGTGGTAGCAATTTCTTCTTTAATGTTTTTGGTCAAATCATCATCATTTGAGTCAACTTCTAATACTGGACATGGTTGATTTTCTTCAGTATGTGGCATTTCTTCTTCTTTTGACTTAGTCTTGTCATTATCTTGATAGCCTTTTTCAACATCCATAGGCTTAGTGTGGAACATTAGGCATATTTGATTATACACAACCTTTCTTCTTATCTAACCCCCTTTTTGTCCTCAATGATCTGTGTTCATTATGGTTAAGTCTCACATAACTTGGAATCTTCCACCTTGTTGTAGATTTATTTTCTTGTTCATCTTCTTCACTTGTGTATGCTTCATCTTCTATGTTGTCAAGTTTATTTAGGTCTATATTTGGCACTTGTTGTAGTTGTATTTGATCATCAGTGTCCTTTTGATACTCACTCTCACTGCATCTTGCCAAGTTCTCAAGACTTTCATCCACTTGTATATTTGTGCTTTCTACCAGTCTCATCTTTGATCTATGTATAGTTGAGTGAGTGGACTTTGATGCTCACAACTTCTCTCCAAAACATATTTGGAACATTCCTTTCTAGCAACATAGTTTTTTTTTGTCTCAATTTTTTTTGTGTTCTTGTGCTCTCCCATATCATTCTATTGAGATGTTCTAAGGGTGAGTGTCTCACATTTGATTTCATGCACCTCACAAAATAAGATGAGTTGGATTGATATGAACTTAACTCCAGTATCTAATCTCAACTTCTTGATATTTAGACCTGAAACATTTTCAACAATTTCCTTGAATATGTTGAGTCTCTTATAAACTTCAAATTTCTTCTTCAAAAATGTTGCCCATATCATCCTTGAGTAATCATCTATGAACAACATGAAATATCTATATCCTATAAAGATTTTTTTTGTAGGACCACAAAATTCAATGTGAAGAAGATCAAGTAATCTCTTGGAGTTTCCTTTTTTCAGAGTAAAAGTAGACCTAGTTAGTTTGTTCAATTGACATTCTTTGCAAAACTTGCTAGCATACATCTTCATCAAGGGAAAATCCCTAACAACAGATGTAGAACTTATAGCAACTATACCATTAAAATTCACATGACACAATATTTTACGGCATAGCCAACTTTCATCTATTTAAACAATCAAACAAGTCGTTTGTCCACTATTCAAAAGAAATAGGTTACCTTGTGTCTTCAATCTAGTAGCAATTTCCTTTCCATGGTCATTTAGAATCTTGCACATGTCATGTTTAAAAATCAAACCATACCCTTCATCCATCAACTGACCAACACTTAGAAGGTTATGTATCAAACCTTCCACAAGCAAGACATTAGCAGTGTTACTTTTACCATCCAAAGTGATAGATCCTCTTCCTTTGATCTTGCCACCATAATTGTCACCCCATTTCATTTTTCCACCTTCACATTGCTCATAGCTCACAAATTCTCTCTTGTCACCAATCATGTGTTGAGAGTATCCACTAGCAATCTCCCATTTATCTTCTTTTACTACTTGGGCAGTTAGAGCCTTCACTTCATTGGTGAATTTGGGGATCATTTCCATGTAAGTAATAGGATTTGTATCTTCTTTAATGGAAGGAAATTCAAGCCTCTCATCATTATTGTCAACTTCATTAGGTTCTTCATCTATAACACCTTCATCATCAAGAGAATAATAACATCTTTCCCTAGGATTAGGATCATACTTGTATTTAGGAACTCTACTTGGATAACTAGATGCAAAGTGTCCTACTTTTCCACATGAAAAACATTTTAAAGACATTTTTCCTTTATACTTATTAGTGGTTGGAGCTCTATACTGCATTCTCTTTGCAAACCTTTCTTTAAGTTCTTCAAGCTCTATGTCTTCTTCCATCTCCTTCAGCTCTCTTTCCCATCTATTCATCATTGTCACAGATTTGTTAGTCTGATCTAATCTTCGCATGTTCCTTCTAGTCACTGAGGATTTGACTGTTGTCTCATTCTTTGGTAGTGTGCCACCTAGGGCACTTAGTTCAAAAGTTGTGAGCTTTCCAATAGGCTTTTCCCTTGTCACAGTCATCATTATACTTATTTCTTTAATAGCTGCAACCTTGTTGTCATAGACATGAGACAATGATCTTAGAACTTTGGCAACAACTTCATCTTCATCAAGTATAAAACCAACACATCTGATAGCACACACTATCTCATTGATTTTCAACATATAGGATGAGATATTTTCATCTTCACTCATCTTCATAGCTTCATACTTTCCTTTCAAGCTCTGCAACTTGGCCATCTTTACCGCGGTGTCACCTTCATAAAGAATTTCTAGCTTCTCCTATATCTGATTGGTTGTCTCTAGTTCCATGACATTGGTCATTTCTACATCAGTCAATGTACTCAAATATGCTTCCTTTGCTCTTATGTTTGCCTCAACATCACTAATTTCTTCTAGAGAGGTTGGATTTTGAGGAGAACTATAATAATTCTTTGTGATCTTCCAACAATCTTCATTTATACATCTGAGATGTACACTCATCCTATTCTTCCACAATGCATAGTTTTGTTCCATCAAATCTAGTGTTATCCTTCTTATATGATGTCATTTCTGGATCTCCCTCAAGTTTTTAGACTTCCTCAAGGGACTAGGCTTTGATACCAATTGTTAAAAACAACAAGCAACTGAGAGGGGGTGAATAAGTTGCACCCCAGACACTAAACCCAAAACCCTTTAGAACCCTTAAAGAAACAAACCCTTATTCACTTATGCATTTTCACTGATATGCATAGAATAAAGCATGTAAACATAAATCAATAATCAAAAAACACCACATAACATAAATATTTCTATTGTGGAAACCCAAATAGGGTAAAAACCATGGTGGGGTTGGTACCCACAATAAGTCTATTACTTTGCTAGAAGTATAGCTTATTACAATAAGGGAAATGCATAAGCATTAAGGCACACTGCTTAGCATACACTACTCAAACACCTTAAACATCCACCCAAGAAAGTCTCACTGACTTACAAACACGAAACAAAATACAATATGTTACATAAAATGAACTATAAGTGTCATCTCTGTATGTTTGATCAATTCCTTTGAAGTACAGTCAAATCTATCACTACAACTCTTTCTGCCACATGCAAACAAGCAATTCAACTTTCAGTAGATCTGAAAACAAAACTAAAAAGCAAACCCTTGGCATCTGCAACAAAAACATCTCCTGCGCAACACACGAATCCAAACCCTTCATCATATTTATCAAGAACTAGGCTGAAAAAACTTAATTTTCAAACATCCAACTCATAGTGCCAAAATCAACCATCAGGATCATTGCACTTTCCAAACATATCCCTGATTAATCACAATTACCTTGAGATTGTAACCACAAACTTAAAATGTTTTACCAATCTCTCAAAGTCATTTTATGATCTTCTTTTAGCATGTCAGCCTAGAACACAAAATTTTCTTCAAATTCATTGAACTTGGTCACCTTGATCAATGTAAACAACGTAGGTTGCCAACACATTAGACACATAATCCTAGATCATCTTAAGGTGTCATTAAAGCTCAAATAAATAAACAAATTCATTATCCTTTATGAATTTGCCAGTAATTCTAGCCCTCTCAAGAACATTGCCACCCTCTTCTTAAAATACTTGTAACTACCTTGTTGATTATCAGAATCACAAACCCTTTGAGTGGTAGACACATTACAATGTCCTTTACATGTTCTCAACTGTGTGATCAAAGATCTCTTCACATGTTCTTGCGCGAACTCAAACTCTACAACTCTGTAACTCAATTTCATTGTTAGTTAGTGAAATAACCAGTCTTCCTCAGAGATGCCATAACTCACTCAAATCATCATGTCAACATCTAAAATTTTGCATACCACATTTATACAACCTCTATAACATCCCACGAGGTGTGTAACTCCTCATCTTTAGTAACAATGCTACACAACTTATCTGATCATTCCCTATTATTGATAAAATTGCATAATAACATTCATACTATACAATAGACATGTAATCACTATGAACAAACATCCAAACGTTGTGAAAAACATATTTTCATCAAAAGACATATATGTTGACATTAATGACAACACATCCAACTTACCAACAATATTCACATATATAAATACACATAAAATACTAATATTGATCTTTAAAAAAACTATGTAAAAGACATTTTCAAAAATAGATATTTAAGCTAAAAATAGACGTTACAATAGAATTACTCATGAAAGTCAATTCAAACATATTTTAAAAAATCAAGGTAGATATACTAGGTGGGAAAAGACAATTTCAACATATTTAAAAAAAAATCAAGATAGATAGATTAGTTATGAAAACTATTTAACATATTTCAAGAAATCAAGACACGTAGACTACTTATGTGAGAACTACTCATAAAAGTCAATGTCAACATATTTCAAAAATCCACATAATATAAAAACAAATAAATATTAAAACACTCAAAAATTGTAAAAAAAAATTATTAAAAGAGGGATGGACAAAATGAGGAGCTACGAATTCTCAAACCAAATAGGAGGGACCTCATTCCTATTTGAACATTCAACAATAGCACCAGTAGGAGGCCACGAACTAGGGATCTCATCCCCATTTAAACATTCACCAATTACACCCAAGTTGAATTTGAACTTGATTGCAAGAACAACATCGCCTCATCTTAACCATCCCAACATACTAATCCAATATTATATATCACAAAATTTATTTATTTATTTCCCAAACAGATTGTAAACTTTTTTATCATCAACATTTCAGATCACACTACATGATCCATCATCAAGATGCAAGAGAGTACAAAGAGAAAATAGATCACAGTGTGATTCAAAATATTGATGATAAAAATTTTACACACAATGAGAAAACTATTACAATATTCATATGAATTGTGGAAATTTAATAGCTTTAATAGATTGTTTATATTTTTATGTCGAATGCATTTTCTATCTAATAGGAATGAGCTAATTTTAAACATCAACGATGAAGAGGGTTGAACGACCATTAAAGTCATGTGAACTGTGGATTTCACTATTTTTTATTGGTTGTACTAGGAAGTGATTGTCAGCTGCAGTCCAATTCAAGATGGTGTGGTGGGCCACAATAATCATTCTTGTTTGTTCTGCACCAATCAATTTGATTTTTGCAAAGTCGGTTATATTAGCTTGTCCCGAATCGGGCCATGGCTTGAGAAGGTTGATGCGAAGAGCGTGACAAGATTCAAACCAAGACGGATCTTCAGGCGCCTCATACTATTTCAGAAGGGTTGGGCGACCATTGATAAGATCCTGGGCATTTGTGTTTTCAATGCCCTATATTGGCAATGATATGAGGGTCCCAGGCATTGTTAAACCATTCATTGCATGGTTGAAAGGTCAATAAACATTGCTAGCAGCCTTTATATCTCATGGTTTCTAATACTATATATACAAATATTTTGGGTTTATAATACAACATTTACAAATTTCTGGTTTATAATACAATCTTTACAACATTTCTAAATTGAGTAATGTAAGTTTTTTGTGATCTAGAAAGGTTAAAAGATCTATTTTGAAGATGACCTTCACCCTTCTTATTTTCCTTTTCCAAGTTTAGGGCATGTACAATTCATTTTACACTGTATGTTCTATTCTATCTCACTGTTGACTTGGCGATGCAAGGATTGAAGCCAGGGAGGTACATTTACAATGATCCAACTTTGGACTTCAAATGGATAGATGTAATACTGGATGCTCAGACTATATCTAGCCTTCAACAAGTGACTAATAATTCCTTGTTGTATGCCTTCCCCAAGATGTATCCTTATCTAATATATGTTCCGCTCACTACGTAGTAATCTAGGATAGAATTTAAATGCTTATTTGCTAAAGGAAAAACAAATCATAGATGTATGCTTCATTATATATATAAAGCAATGACTATTGATCATTTTCCTTTGCATTGCTTCATTTTGGAAAAAATTGAGAGTCCAGGATAACTAGGAAGAAGAAATATCTTACATATACTCACTTTTGTATATCATTAGAATTGACAATGTATCCATGTTTCTCACAGAGATTTTGACATAAATTTGTTTCATACAAGTATATATACTTATTGAATACTTTCTCACAAAAAAAAGTGTGTTAATCTTTGGTAGCAAATTGAATGGAAAACCTTTAATCTTAATGGACTATGCAATGTCATGTCTTTAAGTTGCGCATACTGTTAGATAACTGGGAGGGGGGGTGAATCAGTTAATTCCAGTTATCCTACAGTCCCAATCTCCCAGATGTATATGTTCAAACTTTTTCAAACAAATAATCAACTCGGTAAGCTATCAACAATAACTTTATGTTCATCTACCGATTGACAATCAATTCAATACTGTGTTTACCGATTAATCCAGATATGAAATGTGTAAAGTAAAATAACAATCCAATCACATGAAATACACATAACACATAGATTTTAACGTGGAAATCATGCTAAGGGAAAAACCACATGGGACTGGTAACCCAAAATATTTCACTCTTCTAAAGTGAGCTTGGTTAGGAGCCAACCCTATTAAAGGCTACAAAACACACTGTGAGGTGTGACTTGGTTAAAGGATTTATCACTAATAGTTAACTCTTGACCAACATTCACTATAGGGTCAACAAGAAAACCAACAACATTCAAGAAATGCCATATTGAAATACAAATAAGACTGTTAAGTCCACTCGGTTAAGAGATTTAGCTGTAACAATGGTTAAATTGATACAGTAATGATCTGATTCAAATACAACTTAGATTGTAGATTTTTAGATCTATGCTAATCTCAAAATACCTCCTCTGATCAATAATCACTTCAATCCTTCATATCCTTCAACATATTCAGCTCAGTAAATAATACCCTGATGCTCGGTAATGCATGTTGTTCTGCTCGGTTCTATCTGTAACCAGTTTGATCAGTAGTGCATGAAAATAGTCCTTTCACGCGATTTCTCCTGCAGTGTCAATAATCTCCAGACTCAATGATGAATCTCATGTCTCTTTAAATAGACATCATAAACCATTTTCTTCTCATCCATTAGATTTTGCCTCTTAATCTCCATCATTCATTTTGTCGCTTCAAGCCTCCTCGACAAATGTGTCTATAACACATTTCATCCTTCTCCATTCGATCAATCTTGAATTTTGTCAACTGTTAGATCCTCATAACAAACTTTATCTTTTACCTCGGAATCATAAGTAATTTGCCAACTCATCAATTCAGTCGGTTGTTATAAAATTTAATTGTTTCTCTCACTCGGTCAATACAGAGTGTGTCAATGAATACTAACTCAGTTATTACTGTTACTTGGTATACACTGCACTGGCTCGGTGTATACATAAATCTTCAATTATCGACCACATAAACTTGTTCAGTTATGATCTCCAATACATAACAAAATCATGTAATACAATCAAGTCAACAAAATGGTGTCATAGACTCATCAATAAGTTACCTAATGTATACCTTAGTCATATCTCTATATCCATCTCATCTTTATGTAGATATCTCATTCCTTTACCATTTTTCTTCTTCAGATGTTTGTAACCATCATGATAAGTATAGTCAAAACTAGTTGACATCAATGACAATACATATTGACTGATTTAATTTCCTTACATATCACTTTAGTAGCTTAGTGATCTCTAATCACTGTCTTTCACTTGTCCATTCAATTCACCAAGATATTCAATCAGTTGTAGGTTATCAATCTCTCTCTTTGGCATTGATGGAAACACAAATATGAAATATGCCATAGAATATAGAATACCAAACATCTATACTACAACTCTATCAGTAAATGGTGTAGCTCAGTAAGCTCTCCCTAGCTTGATCATTTAATATGTTTGATCACTACATAGCATTTCAGCATTTCAGGCAGACTTTCCCTGCAGATTTGATCTTCTTCTTCCTTTCTGATACTTTTCTCCCACTGGATAGATATTTCATTGATTCTCTCTCCCTTTGAATGATATTTCATATGAAATCTTTCTCTCCCTTTGACAACAATGCCAAAAAGAATAAACATCTCTATAGTAGCCAGGAATATCTCTGTTGTTTGGTTCAAATCATGTACCTTAATGTACAAATATATAATTTTCTATGTTCCAGCTTTCACAGCCTTAGGAAATCTAAAGTGTGAACAATATGCATCAACATCATTTGATTTTCTGATAAAGTATAGGTTGATGCAACCTCCTGGTCACCTTAGTGACCGACAGACAGGGGATGGACCCCTATTCTAGTCCTCAACTACTCAAATGTATCCTTCGGTAAGGGTTTAGTAAATATGTCTGCAAGTTATTCTTTAGATTTCACAAACTCCAATTTCACTTGCTTTTCTTGTACTTGTTCCCTCAAATAGTGATACTTAATAGATATATGCTTTATCTTAGCATGCATCACCAGATTCTTGGAAATGTTTATAGCACTTATGTTGTCATAATATATAATCACTGGATTAGTGATCTCTTCATTCATGTCTTTCAACAGTTGTTTTATCCATGCAATATTTGAACAATTAGCAATGACAACAACATATGTCATTTTAGTAGTAGACTGATAGATACATGCATGTTTCTTACTTATCCAAGTAACTAACCTTTCTCCCAAAAAGAATGTTCCACCGGTTGTGCTCTTACGGTCATCAATATTTCCAGCCCAATCTGCGTCGGCATAAACTTGTAGTTCAAAATTGCCTTATTTCTGGTACCATAAACCATAATTCTCTATGTTCTTCAACTATCTCAGAATCCTCTTAATAGTAGTCATATGTGATTCCTTAGGATTGGTAGAAAATCTTGCTATAATCCCAACAACATGTGCAATACTAGGTCTACTATGCACAACATACATAAGTTTTCCAAACATTGATCTATATAATGTCCGATTTACCTCGGTTGACTGATCATCTTTTGTTAATTTTCATCTTGTGACCATCGGTGTACCTATTGGTTTTGAATTTTTCATTCCAAAGGTCTTCAACACTTCTTTGATATACTTTGACTATGTTATGAATATCCCTTCATTTTGTTGTAGATTTGCAAACCTAGAAAGAATTTAATCTCTCCAAACATTGACATTTCAAATTCCTTTCTCATTTCATCGGCAAATGCTTTGCATAGATTATTATATCCTCCAAATATGATATCATCAACAAAATTTTCAGCAATAAGAATCTCGTCATCAGTTTCATCTTTCAAATACAAATTGCTTTTATCACTTGTTCTCACAAATCCAATAATAATAAGGTATGCATGGAGTCTTTCATACCATGCTCTCGATGCTTGTTTCAGTCCATGCAGTGCTTTGTGCAATTTACATACCATGTTTTTCTTATTTGGATCAACAAAACCTTCAGGTTGTTTAATGTAAACCTCTTCCTCAAGTATCCCATTCAAAAATGTAGATTTAACATCCATTTGATATACTTGAAATCCTTTGTGTGCAACATATGAAAGTAGTATTCTAACTCCTTCAAGTCTAGCAAATGGTGCAAAATTTTCACCATAATCAATACCTTCTTATTGTGCATACCCTTTACAAACAAGTTTTACTTTGTTCCTAGTGACTTCACCATTCTCATTCAACTTGTTTATGAATATTCATTTGGTTCCAATAATATTTTTGTCGCTCGGTCTCGGTACCAATGTCCATGTTTTGTTTTTCTCTATTTGCTCAATTTCTTCATTCATGGTTTTAATCCATTCCTCATTCTCAAGTGCATCTCTAACATTTTTAGGATCAAATTCACAAACTAAACATGTGCTCTATCTCAACTTACTTCGTGTCATCATGCCAGCTTGCTTGTCTCCAATAATCTAATTTTGTGGGTGATGTCTTCTCATAAATTTTGCTATCACTTGTTCTCTTCTTTGTTCATCAATCGGTGTAGGATCAATTTCTTCCTTGGTAGTAACTTCCTGATTCTCGGTCTCTATAGGATCAACTCTCACATTAGCACTTTCAATCATTTTGTTAGAAACCTTATTCAAACATTTGTAAGCTTTTCTCTTAGTAGAATATCCTAAGAATATTCCTTCATCACCTTTAGAATCAAATTTCCCATTTCTATCATCTTTCAAAATGTAACATCTACTTCCAAAAATTTTGAAATAACTTACATTAGGTGTGTACCCAAACCACAAATCATAAGGTGTCTTGTTTGAATCTTTCTTCAATTGTACTCAGTTAAATGTGTATATGACAGTGCCAACAACTTATCTCCAGTATATTTGTGCAACATCTTTCTCAATCATCAATATTCTAGCACAATCAACTATGGATCTATTCCTCCTTTCAGCAATTCCATTCTGTTATGGTGTTCTCAGTGCACAAACCTATCTTTTAATTCCATGCTCATTACAAAAGTTAGTGAATTCATCATAAATAAACTCACCTCCTCTATCAAATCTTTTCCACTTTCCTTTTCCACTTTAGCTTTATACCATTTAAATATTTTGAAAGCTTCATATTTCTCTTTCAAAAACATAAATGTCATCATCCTAAAGTAGTCATCAACAAACAAAATAAAGTATCTGTCACCATAATAACTCTGAGTTCTCATAGGACCACACAAGTCAGTATGAACAACTCCAAAATAGCTTTAGATGAATAGGTCTTGCTCTTGAAACTAGAATTTGACATTTTTTACATTTGACATTGTTTGCACATGACATGGTCAGGTTTAGATAAGCTCGGTAAACCTCTAACTTTTCTTTTCTTACTAATCTTAACCATGTTGTCAAAATTCACACAACATAACCTTTTATGCCACAACCACACATCTTCAGTTCTATCCATTAAACAAGAAGTTTCAACATTGTCAAGATAGAATAGATTACCTTTAGACTATTCACCAGTACCGACCAACTTTCTTGTTTCTTCATAGATCTTCACCTTCCTACTTTCAAATGCAACTCGGTGACCTAAGTTATTCAACTGTGCTACACTTAACAAGTTATAGTTATTCCCTTCACCAAATATGCATTTTCACATTTGATCTTATCATTCAACACATGATAGATCATTTTCTTTTTACTTGACAAGGTATATCACTACCCATTTTAACAGATCCTCCATTATAGTATTCAAGGTATTCAAATTTGTCCTCATCACTAGTCATATGATGTGTACAACCACTAGCAATAATCCATGTATCATTCTTGATAACTTTAGAAATAAGTGTTGTTTCTACATACCTTTCTTATTCTTTTGAATATTCTTTCAAAGCTATGAATACCACCTTAATGTCTTCATCAGTGTCAGTGTCAGTGTCATCATCATCATCTCCAACAAGGTAATATGCCTTCTTGCATTTGTCTTTGTAGTCTTAGTTGTTTCTTCTATCATAGTGTTAGTTGCCTTTGCGATATCGGTTATCTCTTCTATCATACTTTCTTTCACCAGATCAGTCATTGTCTTTGTCATCATCTTTTATGTTAGGACATCTAGCTACAATATGACCAATTTCTTTACAGTTAAATCATGTCAAAGGTAATTTCCCTCTATACCTTCCTTTACCTTTCTGCAGCCTTCTAGCCATAAGTGCTTCAAGTTCATCAAGTTCATCTTCATCACTATCATTGTCACTCTTATTTCTTATTATATGTTTACTGCTTGATTTTCCAATTTTCAAAGATGACATAAATGCAGATTCAATATTCGGTATAATACTGTTATCATAGTTATTCAACTCAAAAGTAGTCAATTTACCAATTAGGCTATCAAGTGTAAGAGTGTTACCTGATGCAGATCTCATTTCATGAATTACAGAGATTCTAATAGCATAGATTGGCAACAAGGTTCTTAGAATTTTACTTACAACAGTGTCTTCATCAATAACACCTCATGCTTCTCGGATAGCATTGACAACCTCCTTGATTCGATTACTGTACTATGAAATGTTTTCTCCTTCTTTTATCTTCATATCATCAAACCTTCCTCTAAGGATTTCAACTCTTGCTCTCATCACATTAACATCTCCTCCGCGAACTAGTGTAAGTTTGTCCCACGTTGCTTTTGCTGAAGTACATGCTTTGACATCTTCAAATTCTGCATTAGATAAGGCAATAACAATCTCTATCATTTTCATGTTATGTTCATGTGTATCTCTCAGCTGATCAATAGTCAAAGGTCCAGTCGGTTGGATGTAAGCATTGTCTAGGTGAAATACTGCAGGTTCTCCAATTCCATATATATGCAACCTCATTCTGCTTTTCCATGTCACTCGGTAATGCCTGCAGTTATGCTCGGTTCTATCTGTAACCAGTTTGATCATTAGTGCATGAAAATAGTCCTTTTACACGATTTCTCCTGTAGTGTCAATAAGCTCCAGACTCAATAATGAATCTCATGTCTCTTTAAATAGACGTCATAAACTATTTTCTTCTCATCCATTAGATTTTGCCTCTTGATCTCCATTGTTCATTTTGTCACTTCAAGCTTCCTCGACAGATGTGTCTATAACATGTTTCATCCTTCTCCATTCGATCAATCTTGAATTTTGTCAGTCGTTAGATACTCATAACAAACTTTATCTTTTACCTCAAAATCATAAGTAATTTGCCAACTCATCAATTCAGCCAGTTGATATAAACTTTAATTGTTTCTCTCACTCGGTCAAAATACAGAGCGTGTCAGTGAATACTAACTCAGTTATTACTGTTACTCGATATACACTGCACTAGCTCGGTGTACACATAAATCTTCAATTACCAACCACATAAACTTGTTCAGTTCTGATCTCCAATACATAACAAAATCATGTAATACGATCAAGTCAACAAAATGATGCCATAGACTCATCAATAAGTTACCCAATGTATACCTTAGTCATATCTCCATATCCATCTCATCTTTAGGTAGATATCTCATCCCTCTACCATTTTTCTTCTTCGGATGTTTGTAACGATCATGATAAGTATAGTCAAAACTAGTTGACATCAATGACAATACATATTGATTGATTTAATTTCCTTACATATCACTTTAGTAGCTCGGTGATCTCTAATCATTGTCTTTCACTTGTCCATCCAGTTCACCAAGATATTCAATCAGTTGTAGGTTATCACATACACTCTCGCCCATGTCGTGAAATCAAGAAAATGTAGACTGTACATTGAGATATCCAGTGTCAAATTTTTCATCACAACTGAAAACGTTATGGCAAGCCCTGTGAATGCTTTTGTTAACAACAATGTTCAGGCTACTAATAATTCATTTATGTTACTCTTTTGTGTCACCTATTATTGAAGGCTTGCATCTTGCGTCGCCTACTGCTAATAGTGTATAATATGGAAATGGGAGGCACCAAAATGTAATGATATATAATTGTGTGTGATGGTTATGTGTGTGTTGAGGGGGATGTAAGCTCTACTTCTTAACCCAAATTCCCAAAGGAAAGATCCAAATTGATTAACCACAAGGAAGTAATTAATGCCCAAATGAATCAATCGATGGAGAATATGAAGAAAGGAGAAAACCTTATATTCCATTATAGAAAGTATGTATTGAAATCTTGATTGAATTGAAGACAAAAAATAATCCCAAAATATGACAGATTTGGAAAATGTTATTTTTTGGTGTTTGTACTCAGTTTCAGGAATTTCTGCAACCGGATTTGGCCTGGAAACACAGAAACAGAGTAAACCCAGAAACCTTCTTCTTTTCTAAGCAAGGTTGACCTTGACCCAAGACATGGGTAAGATCTTACCCCAGGGCACAATCTTACCCCTAAAAGTCAACCTTGACCTGCACTGCTCCAACGGAAATTCTATTCACAGATCTCGAAAGTTCGTCGAAAAGAGTACTCAGATTTGAATTGTGATTCGCTGTCCCACACCTATACCTACAAGAAAAAAAAGGGTTTTGTTGTTTGGATGAGGGGTTTGCCTTAGTCAAACCCCAGTTTGGAATCAACCTTAATAATAGAATTGAAATAGAGAATGATAGCAAGTAGTAGAAGTAGATTTAACAACGAAGCTATGATATTCAATAGATATGCAATTGTATTTGAAATGTAAACAAGTATGTTGATATGAAAGCTTGGACTCACACTAAAAACCATAAATGTAAATCAAAACCTCCATGATTGTATGCTTGGAATCCACCTTGAAGGGAGAATGAATTGATTTTGAAGATGAACAAAGGATCTTGAAGGAAGATCATACCACCATGATGGATAAATCTAGGGTTTGAAAGATGAATCTTGAATGCTTGAGTCAAATCCCTTCAAAGGCTTGAATGCTTGAATCCTTGATCTTCAATAAAGAACTTGAATGCTTGGATGTGGATGATTGCTTGAATGCCTCCTTGATTGAGAATGCTTGCTTGACCTTGCTTGATGATGGAGAGATTTCGTGATATGAGATCATGAAAATAAGAGGAGAAATGCTTCCTTTTCTACAAGATAGGGCACAAACTTCTAGAGAGGTCGGCATATGAGAATTAAATTCCCATTTAAGCCTTTACTCTTGGAAGTGGACCCAATTTAAATATCATTTAAGAGTTTGTCATTCTGAAGCTCGAAACAGCCGACCTAGATGCGGGAAAATAAAACTTTTCGAAACATGACATCCAGAAACTTCTGGATTTTGAAATCTGGACCCAGGGTCAAGGTCGAGGTTGACTCTGACCTAGGTCAAGGTTGAGGTCGACCTTGACCCCGAGGTCAAGAATCTCAGGGTTTTAGGTCAGGATGCCAAGAACATGCTAGAAAGAGGTGAAAAATAGGAGCAGAATAGGGGGAAGAAGCCAGAATCAAGCCAGAGATCCATCAAGGCGTCTGACATGACCCCAAACCACTTACTCAGAGGGCTAAACCCATCCTAAATGGAAGTGCTTCCATTTTCAGATGATACAAATAGCAATGTTCAGGCTTCCTTTCCCATTTGCATCCTTCTCATTCATGGTACTATCCTTATGACCCACCTTCTAACTGTCATTTATTTGCAGTCTTCCTCTTAGTTTACAATTGCATTTTAAAAATTGTAATTTGTACTTCTTATTTTTTTATTACAAGAATTATTATGAAAGAATTAAACAAATATATTAATATAGAAATAAAATATTTAAATATTATAAAATCAAATATATGTATAAAGATATAATTAATTATAGAATCCAAATATTTAAATATATAATTAATATAAAAGGGAAGAGCTTTACGATATAGTTAATTTGGTGCATTTATAGATCTTAAGGATACATTGGATTTTGAGATCTATGCACGCTACATAAAAAACTAGTCATTTAAAAGTGTGAGATCCATTAGACATGCACGAGTAAAAAGGATGCTTCAATAAATGTAAAAATGTCCCAATAATTGCAAAGCTAGTAATTGGGGAATTCAACAAGCGAGGATTGAATTGTAATTTGGGTGGGTGACTCGTGGTTCTCTATATTATTATTTTTAAATGATAAATGAAAATTTGGTGAGATATGTGAAGAAAAGCCTTGACATGTCTTATCAAAAGAATCCAACCTATGACCATCATTTTTATTCTTCACTAACTTATAATTTTTGGTACCCTTGAATTTTTTTAAAAAATACAAATAGAAATTATGTTAAAAAGAAATTTCTAAAATGAAATAAATAGTCTTTTGTAAATAACTTAGCTTGGTACTAAAAACCAAAACATAAACAACATATTTCATAATGAAATAATTCTTTGAATAAATTACAATTATTGCATTTATTAATTGTTTTTATTACTTAAGAATTATATTGTTTTAGATGTATATATAGATTTTACTTTATTATTACTTAACTTACAATTTTCTTGTTTGATAAAAATAATTTTATGATATCAATAAAAATCAATTCTCAAGTAGTCATCTATTCTTTATATTACATTGAAAAGTGTCCCAAAATGGTGGAAAGGTATACATTATTATTTGTAATTATTTTTATTACACCCAAAACATTTATTATTTGAAATAGGAGACTTGATGTTAGAAATCAATGGTCCACAATTATCGAGAGTTGCAAAACCATTAAGACTTATGTAGTCCTTGATTGTTTTTTGCCTATTTTTACACAATATTTCATGCTCCCCAAAAAAATGCAAGAATATTCAATGTCTTATTGAATTTTCTTTTTCATCATTGGTTATTTTGTCACAATTTGGCCAGATCATATCCTTAACTTATTGTAGAAAATTCATAGTAATAATTTTATTTTTAAGGTAGCTATCAAAACATTTACAAAAAAAATTTGTTTACAAGATATTTTTGGCACAAATAAGTCTTGTAAGATGAAAACAATTAAACAAACATGGGGAGAAATGAGGTGAACATATAAAAGAGTAAGATAACATAAACAACATCATTTGTTGAATGCCCTACTAATTAAACTCATGCACACATACAAAAAAGCCAAGAAAAACCATAATTAAATCGAGCGCATTTAGGGCACACATCCACATGTCTATATCCTCATGTGCTACACCTTATTTTACCTTGAATAACACTACATGTTGGATCACTTTATGTTCGGTGACCATTTTCATCTAAAATGAGAATCCTACTCCATGGAATTTAACCCTTGAGCATGTGGATTTACAGAGTAGATGTTATCTCTTGGTTGATATGATTAGGGTTAGACTTGTTAGTAGTTGCTATTCTGAAGGGTAGGACATTTTGCAATCCTTATATACAACTATTCAATCATTGTTGTTGTTATGGTCCTTCAATTCATTCAACTTACAACTAATAGACATGACCATGCATTAAAATTAGATCTTCTATAAAACTGCTTTGAATTCTGCATTTACATTCAGGTTTAGTGCAAACCCATATCATAGAATAAATATGCTTTACTACTATCCATACAGTGGAAAAATGTAGTTGGGCTCAAGTGCATACAATTATATTAGTACACATATATAATATAAATATTATATTAGTTGTGTTTTATATTTATGTTGTAAGCATTTTCTATTTGGAATGCACAAGCTAATATATGCAATCAACTATTAAAACTAGTGAAAAAGACATCGATGACCATTCAGACAATCTCACCCATGCATATTACAATAAAGGAGATGTATTAAATTTAATCATCAATACATCTTCCCATTCTGGACTATTTGTTTCCTTTTAGAATGCATGGGCAAATGAAAAATGAAATAGTGCCCACATTGCAAACAAGATAAACTAGTGTAGATCAAGATATAACCCCAATCTTATCTACAATCTGGTCCTTTCATCTTTAGTTGCTTGATCATAATTTATTTATATTGCCTTCAATTAGAACTTACTGTAAAGGACAAAGAAAGAATTCTTACAAGCTTTGTAAGTCTCATAGACTTATACTTTCTTTATTTCATTTTTATCTTTCACTTATGTTGGTTCAATTATTACCTCACCTATCAATAGTGTGATAAAAGAGACACATTAAATTATAGATTGTAAAGAATGGAATTAGCTAAACAACAAACTAAAACATTAGTCTTATAAAGGCAAATATGAAAATAAAACAAGGACAAATTCTTTTCCGTGGCCTTTTTTTGTACTCGCATTTAATGTTATAATCAATTTTCTCTGGACATGTAAATTGCTAAAAAAAATATCTAACTTATTAAATCAACAGTGGTATTATGTGTTGATGTTGATTGGAGGACATGTACAAAATGTTAAAATGTGCAAGACAATAGAAACAGTTGCCACATGTCCTCTAAGTATTGTGAAATTATCATCTTTGTTAATTTATTTACTTATGTTTCCGTCAGCTTCCATGAGTTTTGCACGTGTCATTTTCTTCTCCTTTGAAACACTCATTCCATTAAATAAATAATGATAAGTATTAATAATAAGTTTACTATGTTGTAGGATTTTTTATTTGAAATGAGCGATTTGATTATGTTGAATCAACATAACATACTCTTTTAGAAGGGATGCATGACCATTGATAGGATCCTAGTCGTTCTTTTTTTTCAATGTCATATGAGGATCCTAGGGGTTTTTAAACTAGTTATTGAAAGGTTTGTGAACAATGATGAATGAAAAACTAACATGCAGAAGAGTAACAAAATAAATATCCACATACAAGAAGACACAAAGTACAGTGTAACATACTTATAATCTACTTGATGCCTACTTACCTCAATCTATGCCTCTAATTGTGTCTGCACACAACTTCTTCTACTTCCACCATTGCAGAGGACAACCACTACAAAACCACTTTCCTCTTCAACCACAATGCCATAACCACAATAAAATATGTTGCATATTCTTCGATACAATCCAGAGCAATCCACCTCACAAATCACTCTAAGTGTGTTATTGGTCATACTTATTTTGACAAGGTCACCCCCATGAAAAGAATGTTTACACAACAAAGGGAAGAGCTTTAGGATATAGTTACTTTGGTGTATTTATAGATCTTAAGGATACATTGGATTTTGAGATCTATGCACACTACATAAAAAAACTGGCCATTTCATAGTGTGAGATCCATTACACATGCAAGAGTAAAAAATATGCTTCAATAAATGTAAAAATGTCCCAATAATTGTAAAGTTAGTAATTGGAGAATTGAGTAAGCAAGGATTGAATTGTCATTTGGGTGGGTGACTCATGGTTCTCTATATGATTATTTTTAAATGATAAATGAAAATTTGGTGAGATATGTGAAGAAAAGCCTTGACCATCATTTTTATTCTTCAATAACTTATAGTTTTTGGTATTGGAGTTGATGAGTAAACAACCCACAACTCCCAAGAACACCTGCATGCAAACACATGTCACAGAAAGAGAGAGAAGAAGCAAGAAGTTATGGAGGCTTAAACGCATTGATCCACGAGAGAGGAGAAATAATTCTTCATGTGCAAAAACAAAAGTTGCAATTCAATAATGAATAATCTGTTACAAAGTTATGAATACAAAAGAGATCAATCTTTATAAAAGGAGATCAAAACCCTAAAAGGGTGAACAAACCTAGGTTGCATGATAATAAATAATAAAGCAATTAATTATTATATGCCTAAAGTGTAGCTTAAGTAGAAAGAGGTAATAAGTGACTTAGTAATTAAATCAAACATGATTTAATTAATAAGAAAACACTTTATTACTCTAACACCCCCCTTTAAGATAAACTTTGGGAGAAGCTAAAAATTTAGAAAGAACTACTGAAAGCAAATGGGTCCTGACAACAAAGGCCTGATTAGGTACCCAAGTACAAAAGAGAGTCTCTATAAAGCAGAGAAATAGAGAAAACCACATGGGAAAAACTCTACTCCAAAAAGAGACAAAGACTAATTTGAAGGACTAAAGAAGTCTCCAAAACTAGGAATGTTCCAGAAAATAGGAACAAGGATGAACATGTACAACATCACAGAAGCAAGAAGCTACAAACTCTGTCAAGAAGTAACTGATGATCTGAAGATCCTCCACTGAAATATGACCAGGTAGAGAAGACTGTAATCTATATGAGTTCCCTCAAATCACACTACTCGAATCAGGAGGCAAATAAAGGAAAACAACTGAAGTCGAAGATACAAAATACTATAATCTGCACGAGTGCCCTCAAATGACACTACTCGAATTAGGAGGCAAACAAAGGCAAACATGTGAACTCAAAGATATAAATGGCATAAAAAACACCAAAGTCTGAAGAGATGATTAATCAAAGCTGGAAGAGTGCGTCCAAAAATAAGAAAGAAAGAGTGTCCATATGGTAAATGATCCATCTCACCAGAATGCATAGGTACACAGTCACTGCATCCACCTAGCACATAGAATCAAATACTGAATACATAGCTCATGCTATTGAACCAAGGAAGCAGTAGAACCAATAGTAGAAACTACATCTGCCTAGTACATAGAATCAAATATTGAATACATAGCTCACACTATCGAACCAAGGAAGCAATAGAACCAACAGTAGAAACCCCCCCATAATCCTGACAAGGGAGTATGACATGTACACTAAAAAGATTGTCCAATATGAACTGCATGATACCAGGAACATCGAAGGTGCAAAGAGAGTACAGACACAAATAAAGATACCTAAGGCTAATGTTGTTGGAGGAACGCTCACATGACAAAAGTAGATGGAAAACAAAGGCAAACATCAAACCCCCCTGACGCTTTATAATGGAGTGCAAGTACATAGAGCATAAACATGTGCAAAATCTCATACATGCAATAGAATGACACTTTATCTCAGTGCGTGTGCATAAAAGAATGCTACAAAAGTGAAGTATACACTACTCAAAGAAGAGTGAAGGCCGCTGAAACAAAATAACAGCCTAAGATGAGTCATCCCACAAAGGGAAGAGATCCCAGGACTTGAAACATCCAAGATATCCACTAGATTGCAAAAATGCAAAAATCTGAATAAAATGTACCTGGAGAAAAATATGAAAAAAAAACTCATAGCATTGGAAAGCTTATAGAACAAGCTTTCCAACGATATGTTGTTTGCCCAAAACGGAGTCCGGATGTGCAAGATAGAGCTCCCGGAGTGCAAAATTGAACATCTATCTTTGATAGTAAAAAACATTATCAAAAAATAAAAATCAGAAATTAAAACTCCAGGTCTGGATAGAGCTCAGAACTAGCTTTCTGACGATATCTCGTTTGCCCGATTTCAACACCTTATGCTCAAGATATGAGCAAAAAACCACCGAGTGCTTCAGAGGGCCCATAATGGTGTCAAAACCTTGCTGATGCATGCTGAGGTCAGCAATTGACAGGCCTAAATTTGATGGCCAAATGTGTTGGAAAAATGGCCAGTACTCCCCTTGGGATTCGTGACATGGCTTAACTGCCTCATGTGTCTTCTATAAGTCTAGTGGTTGTATCGGGCATTAAAAGGTTGATCTTTTGGTGCAACAACAACTACTAATTGTAACAAGTGGTATCAGAGCTTGGTCACAGGTTCGAATCCTCTTAGGTAATGCCGAGGGGGAGATTGTTGGAAAAATGGCCAGCACTCCCCTCGGGATTCGTGACATGGCTTAACCGCCTCATGTGTCTTCTATAAGTCTAGTGGTTGTATCAGGCATTAAAATGTTGACCTTTTGGTGCAACGACAACTACTACTTGTAATAAAATGGCCATCAAGGCTCAAATCCGGTCGGGGGCTTACAACTAGGCCCCTGGTCGCCATATGACTAGGGGCTGAAGCTGTTGTTGCCATGGGATTAAATTTGATGGCCAAATTAAAAAAAAAATCAAAATCGCATGCACACCTCGAGATCTATACCAAGTTGCACAGATTTTTGCCTCAATTTGTGTACCAATGCAGTACAATTTTTTACCTCAATTTGCATGCCAAATTGGTATAATTTTTGCCTCCATTTATGTGCCAGGGCCATATGACCTAACATTCAAAATTTTTGTTTGCCTTAGTTTGCAACAACGTCCAAATTTGACGTGCCTTATATGGAAATAGGGGTTTTTGGGCACTGTGAGGTCAATGGTGTGGTTTGTTTGGGCCCAAAGTGCACAAAAAAACTAGTGACTACCTCGGGATTTGTGCTGATGTTGTTTGCAAAATTTTTTACCACATATTCCAACTTTGTCCAAATTTGACAAGTTTTATATGGATCTAGGGGTTCTTAGATTCTTTGAATGCAACCGTGATGTCATGTTGAAGCCAAGATGACCAGAAAGAGAGGTCCCCCTAGATCCAATAGAAAACCCTCTGAAATTACAGATCTAACGAACACAGTCGAATCTCTCAGGAAGAGGACATGGGCAAATAGATCTGAAGCTCTAATACCATATTAGAGTTGATGAGTAAACAACCCACAACTCCCAAGAACACTTGCAGGCAAACACCTGTCATAGAAAGAGAGAGAATAAGCAATAAGTTATGGAGGTCTGAACGCATTGATCCACGAGAGAGGAGAAATCATTCTTGATGTGCAAAAAGTTACAATTCAATAATGAATAATTTGTTACAAAGTTATGAATACAAAGGTGATCAATCCTTATAAAAGGAGATCAAAACCCTAAAAGGGTGATCAAACCTAGGTTGTATGATAATAATTAATAAAATAATTAATTATTATATGCCTAAAGTTTAGACTAAGTAGAAAGAGGTAATAAGTGACTTAGTAATTAAATCAAACATGGTTTAATTAATAAGAAAACACTTTATTACTCTAACATTTGGTCATTTAAAAGTGTGAGATCCATTAGACATGCATGAGTAAAAAATTGGTCATTTAAAAGTGTGAGATCCATTAGACATGCACGAGTAAAAAAGATGCTTCAATAAATGTAAAAATGTCCCAATAATTGCAAAGCTAGTAATTGGGGAATTCAACAAGCAAGGATTGAATTGTAATTTGGGTGGGTGACTCATGGTTCTCTATATTATTATTTTTAAATGATAAATGAAAATTTGGTGAGATATGTGAAGAAAAGCCTTGACATGTCTTATCAAAAGAATCCAACCTATGACCATCATTTTTATTCTTCAATAACTTATAATTTTTGGTACCCTTGAATTTAAAAAAAAAAATACAAATAGAAGTTTCCATTATTTATGTTAAAAATAAATTTCTAAAGTGAAATAAATAGTCTTTTGTAAATAACTTAGCTTGGTACTAAAAACCAAAGCATAAACAACATATTTCATAATGAAATAATTCTTTGAATAAATTATAATTATTACATTTATTAATTGTTTTTATTACTTAAATGTAATGCCCAAATAATCAGACAAAAACACAACAAATTATTATTATTTTTAAACAACTATAACGTACACCTAGGTCAACTAAGCTATACAAAAGCCCTTCGACGCGAAGCTTTGGGATCGCTAGCTTGCTTGGGCGAGTCACCCAATGACACTTAAGGGATCTTGAGGCAAGCGTTGGCATGCCTCCATCCCCTACACGACGAAAGTCATTAGGCGATGAGTAAGACTAAAGAAGTTTTAAAGGGAATATCATTTTCCAATGATTTTGTGATGTACTAGGTTTATACGGTCTACCCCTATGAAATCTCAAGGTGGGATTAATTTCGCTTAAAGGATAGATTTAATTAGAATTAACATAACAAATATTAACCTAGTTATTTCTCATATAAACTATGTTTGCTTCTTCTAATTAATAATCCTTAAGGTTAACTATTCTATTAACTAAGGTTAACAGTGTTAATCATTATATTGAAATAACATTTCTAAAATTTATTTATAAACATTTGTGTAGTAATGAGAATTAAGATTTCTATGAATATTTAATAAAAATAAAGATAAAAATAATAAATCAATTAAAGGACGATTATAAACTTTTTACTACTTGCCATTTCATCAAATCATAAATTTACTAAGAATAAATCTATATCTTAATTTAATTAACTAATGATAAATCATAACGGAAGGAAAAACTAACTATAAATATTAACTACGAGCATATTAAGATTTACTAACCTTCAAAAAGATTCCTCTCATAACATACCATTTTACTTTATTGAGCAAAGTGAAATTTTTTTTTTATCTAGTGTAATGTTATTTTTGTTTCTTAAAGTTAAGAACTATCCATCTTATTGCTTGATAAAAACAAATTTTATGATATCAATAAAAAATCAATTCTCAAGTAGTCATCTATTCTTTATATTACATTGAAAAGTGTCCTAAATGGTGGAAAGGTATACATTATTATTTGGAATTATTTTTATTACACCCAAAACATTTATTATTTGAAATAGGAGACTTGATGTTAGAAATCAATGGTCCACAATTATCGAGAGCTATGGACAACCATTGAGACTTCTGCAGTCCTTGATGATTTTTTGCCCATTTTTTATGCAATATTTCATGCTCCCCCCAAAAATGCAAAAATATTCAATATCTTATTGAATTTTCTTTTTCGTCATCATTTATTTTGTCACAATTTGACTAGATCATATCCTCAACTTATTGTAGAAAATTCATAGTAATAATTTTATTTTTACCGTCGTTATCAAAACATTTACAAATTTTTTTTGTTTACAAGATATTTTTGGCACAAATAAGTCTTGTAAGATGAAAACAGTTAAACAAACATGGGGAGAAATGAGGTGAACATATAAAAGAGTAAGATAACAACCCAATTGGAGTTTTTTCACAATAAATGAGAAGGCAAATGTTTAATTTGTAATCAACATTGTAAACCATTTAGAGTAGTGAGTGTTAGCACATTTCCATAAAGATAGCGATGCAAGTAGAGATTAGTAGATAAAATCACAATTTAATGAATATTATTCTACATTTAATAGCTAATGGAGACTTTTCTTTATATGATCATTTATATATTTAATATTTATATCTATTTCAATTTTTTTCAGGACTTCTTTTCTCACCTCTTAGAGAGTTTTTTTTAAAGGTATTTTTTTTCATTCTTTTAGTTCCTTTTTGTATAAATCAAATTTAAAAATTATAGAAAATTAGAATTAAGGAAACATAAACGTCATTTGTTGAATGGCCTACTGATTAAACTCATGTACACGTACACAAAAGCCAAGAAAAACCATAATTGAATTGAGCACATTTAGGGCACACATCCACGTGTCTATTTCCTCATGTGCTACACCTTCTTTTACCTTGAATATGCTGGACCAATTTATGTTCGATCACCATTTTCATCTGAAATGAGAATCCTAGTCCATGGAATTTAACCCTTGAGTGTGCGGCTTTATGGAGTAGATGTTATCTCTTGGTTGATATGATTAGGGTTAGACTTGTTAGTAGTTGCTATTCCGAAGGGTGGGACATTTTGCAATCCTTATATATACAACTATTCAGTTATTGTTGTTGTTATGGTCCTTCAATTCATTCAACTTACAACTAATAGACATGACCATGCATTAAAATTAGATCTTCTGTAAAACTGCTTTGAATTTTGTATTTACATTCAGGTTTAGTGCAAACCCAGATCATTGAATAAATACGCTTTACTACTATCCATACAATGGAAAACTGTAGTTGGGCTCAAGTGCATACAATTATGTTAGTACAAATATATACAATTATAATATTATATTATATTAGTTATGTTATATATTTATGTTGTAGGCATTTTCTATTTGGAATGCACAAGCTAATATATGCAATCAACTATTAAAACTAGTGAAAAAGACATCGATGACCATTTAGACAATCTCACCCATCCATATTACAATAAAGTAGATGTATTAAATTTAATCATCAATACATCTTCCCATTCTAGACTATTTCTTTCCTTTTAGAATGCATGGAAAAATAAAAAATGAAATACTACCTACATTTCAAGCAAGATAAACTAGTGTAGATTGAGATATAACCCCAATCTTATTTGCAATCTGGTCCTTTCTTCTTTAGTTGTTTGATCGTAATTTATTAATACTACCTTCAATTAGAACTTACTGTAAAGGACAAAGAAAAAATTCTTACAAGCTTTGTAAGTCTCAAAGACTTATACTTTCTTTATTTCATTTTTATCTTTCACTTATGTTGGTTCACTTATTACCTCACTTGTCAATAGTGTGATAAAAAAGTCACATTAAATTTTAGACTATAAAGAAGGGAATTAGCTAAACAACAAACTAAAACATTAGTCTTATAAAGGCAAATATGAAAATAAAAAAAAGGACAAATTCTTTTCTGTGGTCTTTTTTTGTACTCGCATTTAATTTCATAATCAATTTTGTCTAGACATGTAAATTGCTAAAAAAAAAATCCGACTTATTAAATCAACAGTGGTATTATGTGTTGATGTTGAGTGGAGGACATGTGGGAAACGTTAAAATGTGCAAGACAATAGAAACACTTGCCATGTGTCCTCTAAGCATTGTGAAATTGTCATCTTTGTTAATTTATTTACTTATGTTTCTGCTAGCTTCCCAGAGTTTTGCACGTGTCATTTTCTTCTCCTTTGAAACACTCATTCCATTAAATAAATAATGAGAAGTATTAATAATAAGTTTACTATGTTGTAGGCTTTTTTATTTGAAATGAATGATTTGATTATGTCGAATTAACAAAACATACTCTTTTAGAAGGGATGCATGACCATTGATAGGATCCTAGTCATTCTTTTTTTCCAATGTCATATGAGGATCCTAGGGGTTTTTAAACTAGTTATTGAAAGGTTTGTGATCAACGAAGAATGATGGGCTAATGCAGAAGAGTAACAAAATAAATATCCACATACAAGAAGACACAAAGTACAATGTAATATAGTTATAATCTATTTGATGCCTACTTACCTCGATCTATGCCTCTAATTGTGTCTGCTCACAAATTCTTCTACTTCCACCATTGCAGAGGACAAGCACTAGAATACCACTTTCCTCTTCAACCACAACGCCATAACCACAATAAAATATGTTGCATATTCTTTAATACAATCCAAACCAATCCACCTCTCAAATCACTCCAAGTGCGTCATTGGTCATACTTATTTTGACAAGGTCACCCCATGAAAAGAATGTTTACACAACAAAGATACAACTAAAGTGTCCATCACATTATATACAATCAAAGTCCTTCAACAACATGACTTCTTTGTCTCAACACAATATCACACTATGTTGATCATAAAAAATAAACATTCTTGTTTGCATCCTCTCATCATATATCATACCCATCCTCACTAACTCTATAGCTCTGTGTCACACACACACATGCACACATGTTTCCTCTGTATTCAGGTTGATTTCTTGACTCTCCATTCTACTTTCTCTATCCTCTTTATCTCTCAATCTTTCTACAAATTTAATGCTTACACCTCTCTCCATGATACGTAGCTTCACACCACAAGCCCCTTTAACATCGTTGGCCCCTCCTCTCAGTTTTCTTTCTTTTTGTGCATGGGAATAATTTCCAAATTCCCTTACTCCTTTGTTATTCACAACACCTTTCTTGTAGTACTTTTTTGTTGTGGGGTCATCTCACTCTACCATCTTGTAATTTGGTGAAGATAAAGGGTAACACTTTAGGCATCTTCTTGTCATCCTCTAATCTTCCTCCTAACTGAGATGTTGCAATGTCTTCTAGTGGTATTACTCTCCTCAAGGTATAAATGCCATCTACTACATGCTAACAAAGGTTGCAGAACTGGGTTTTATGCCACCCAATTTTTGCTTTGTTTGAAGGTTCTAAGACTTACTCAAAAAATCCAGCTTGTGCATCTTTTGCAATCATTACAATCCATAAGACACCGTTTCTTAGAGGCATTTGTCAAACAATTCACATGGCTTGTCTATGCTTCCACATTTGTATACAAGTATACCCAGGCAATTGCTACATCATCTAGAAAAACTTATCCGTAATGATTTCATGTTTGTTCATGTGCTCAACCAAAACTCTTAAGCTGCAAGCTCCCAACTCAACTTCTAAGTGTCACGAATGGAACTTTTACAAATATACTAAGATGCCAAACAAAGTCAAGACAAACCAAATCCAAAACAAACAAATGAGAAGTATTTATTTGGTTAATGTCACCATCGGTTCACCTAAAATGCTCTTGCATCATGTGCCTTTTTTTTTATAATTAAAAATGATTTTCTTTCAATGGAGTTTGCTTATCATTTTGATTTAATGGTAATTTTTTTGTCATGCTTTGAAGGATTCAAAATTGACTTGATTTGAAGTTGCTTATCATTTTGATTTAATGGTAATTTTTTTGTCATGCTTTGAAGGATTCAAAGTTGACTTGATTTGAAGCTATCACTTCTCCATTGCAACATTTTTTGTTCACACATCATTCACAAAATGGCCTATCCCTTTATCTCATGTACTACACAAATGGTTACAATTAATACCTTCTAAACCTCTTTGGCGTACCAATTACACACCAAAGTGCGATTGCTAGTATTTAATAATAATAATCATAAAAAAGAAAAAAAAAACAAAAACAAAAAAAAACGACGACCTATCCGCGAAATGATTGCAACGAATAAAATGGAATAAACTGGCGGCGATACCGCGTCTCCACGGCGGAAAAAATAAACCCCAAAGCCACGCAGGGTTTTTGAAAAGGAAAAATTAAGAAAAAAGAAGGAAAAAATTAGACAAAGGCAACGTATTAGAGTGATGACGATGATGCAGCAGGAGGCGCCGATCACGCAACAAGAAGCACGACACTAAATTTTCTCCCTTTCCAAATCATCACAGATAGAGAAATTTCCTCCATTGCTCTCTGTAAATTTTTCCTGTCGGTAAGAGAAAATGCCTTTGTCATCGACTTCGGTAGTACCACCGGGCGGGCACAGGAAAATCGGCATAGCGGTGGATCTGAGTGATGAGTCTGCGTTCGCAGTGAAATGGGCGGTGGCGAATTATCTGCGGCCCGGGGACAATGTGATTCTGGTTCATGTGCGCCCCACGAGTGTCCTTTACGGTGCCGATTGGGGTTCCATTGATCTCTCTGTTGAAGACAACAATACAGATGAGGAATCACAGCAGAAGCTCGAAGATGACTTCGACAATTTCACCTCCACTAAGGCCACTGATCTGGCGCAGCCCCTGGTGGATGCCCATATTCCGTTTAAGATCCACATAGTCAAGGACCACGACATGAAGGAGCGCCTCTGTTTGGAGGTCGAGAGGCTTGGCCTCAGTGCAGTTATAATGGGGAGTCGAGGATTTGGGGCTTCAAGGAGGAACTCAAAGGGCAGGCTTGGTAGCGTCAGTGACTATTGTGTTCACCACTGCGTCTGTCCTGTTGTAGTTATCAGGTACCCTGACGAGGAGAAGGAATGTAATCTTTTTGAAGTGCAACCCGCCGAGCCGCTGAAGGAGTCCGAGTTGGAGATGGAGGCTGTGCCAGAGGAGGACGAGGTGGATGAAGTTCATTCATAGGTGGGTAGCTTTTCCGCTTTGAAATCTTGTGCTTTTGGGTGATTTTGCTGTTTTGTACTTGTGATTTTCGCGATTTGTGTGGAGTTGATTTTGTGTGTAAGGTTTTGTATTGCATAAGTTAAAGAGTGGACCTTTTTTTGTTGTTTTTTCAATAATTATTTATAAAATCTGGTGCTTTTGGTCCAAGTTAGGGTTTTACCGTTGTTGCTTGTGTGGTTATGGTTCAGGGCGATTGTCTTGCTTTTAGGGCTTTTGGAGATGTTTTGGTTTAAGTTAGGGATTTTGGGAGGTTGGTTTTGTGGTTGGGGTTTAGTTTGATTTTCTTGTGTTTTGGATTTAGGATTTACAATATGTTGCTTAGATTCAATGTGCGTTTGATTCTACTATAGGGTTTATGGTGATTGTTTTTAACTTTTTGGTAGGGTTTATGTGCTTTACAGGTTTGGATCAGTGGCATGCTATCATGTACGCTGTAAATAGGATTGTTTGGATATAATATCAGTTTGGGCCAGGCATATGACAGTGGGCATATATTTTGTGTCTTAATTATGGAAAATCTGGTGTTTTGGGTTAGCGTTTGTTTAATGGATATATTTTCCTTAAAACTTACAAAGTTGATTTTTGGGGCTAGGGTATAGGGAGATTATCTTGTTTTTTACGTTAGGGTATTTTGTCATGTTTTCCCGTAATATATGGTGTAATTAGAATTTTTAATTTTGTGTTATCATATGACATTAGCACAGTCATGGGTCCGATGACATTCTATGAACAATGCAATTTTTGTTTTTTTTGGCATTTTTATAATTGAAATACAAAAAATCTGATGCTTTTTCTCGAGATTAGGGTTTGCAATATTTTCTGAATTTTGTGCACTGCTGATTTTGTAGCCAGGGTTTATAAGGCCTTAAAGATATGTTTCCTATTTCCAGTATAACATTTAAGGAGTTTTCAGGATTTTAGCATATTGTACCGTCTTTGCCTTCAAAATTAGAAGGTTTATGGCATTTTGTGGCCCGCAACAACAAATTTCCTTTGTGGGTTACGGTGTTTAGAGGATTGAAAGTTTTATACATTTGTTGGAGGGTAGGATTTGTATAGTTATTGGGGGATTGGAATGTTGTGTGCTTCTCATTTTATGGTTAATTTTATGATTTTCATGTCTTCGCATCTAGGGCTCATGGAAATTTGGGGAATTTCGCTAGCTTGGGTCCTGTTGATTTTGCAATTAGGGATTTTTATTACCCTGTATAGCTTTGTGGGTGGATTCTTATTCTGGTACCAATTGTATGTTGGCTTTGAAGGTGTGATGCTTTTGATACAAGTTAGGATTATTATCATCATGTGGTCTGAATGTTTTCCAATCTGAATATTTTTCAATTATTTGTGTTGCTGAAATATGATATCTTTTGACGGCTTTTGGAGTATTTTAAGCTGGTGATTTGTAGTGAAGATTTTTATTTCGTCTTATATTTTTAGGGGAGTATTTCTGTATTTTGGGTTAGCGGGTGATATTGTTGTAACCACTCTTTTACATGGTTTGAGGGATTCTGCAATTTTGTGCACGCTTGTTTTGAGTCCTGGGTGTTTTCTGCGTTCATGTTATGTGTCTTTCAGGTCTTTTTTGGTATTGTATGCATTTTATTTTGTAAATAGGGCTGTGTTTTATGTGGAGCAGGATCAATGGATTTTTAAAGGCATCTACAGTATAATACACCTTTAAATTTAGAATTAATATCTGATAATGCTCAATGTGGTACAGGTTTGTTGGAATTTTGTGGCTCTCCTTTTTTGTTTCTAGGTTGAATTAATGTCTTTGCGTTTAGGGTTAATGGGTTTCTGAGCACTTCTAAAATACTGTATGCTGCTGATTTTATATTTGTGATCTCTTTGTTGTGTTTATATCTTCCAAGGGTTGAAATTGCTGTTTTGTGCATATCATCTATATGGTGTTTTGGTAGCTTCAAGTGTCCAAAATTTGCTTTTAGGCCAAGTGTTTATAGGTTATGAAGCATGATAGTTCTGGGTAAAGAGCGTTGTGGTTTGGTACATTTTTATGATATTGTGGTTTGGCCAATTTTGTCATTTTTTTTGAAGGGCAATTCATGCTATTTTAATATTTTATTTTTCCAGAGCAATTTTCTCCATCTTTGTTTATGGTTTATGGATTTTTTATTGCTTTTAAAGTATTTGATTGCTGTGGATTATGTATTTTTGATTTTTAGGGGCTTTTCTTGTGTATGCTATCTAATTGAAGAACACAATTCTTACCTAGTTGTATGGCTGTTGTTGGGAATTATATGCACACAACATGTTTGATATAGGTAAAATCAGTTTGGGAAAACTCCAAATAGTTGGAGATTGTTCCAGTGTTAACAAGAAATATAAGGTTACAAGATCACAAGGTTATGGCTGCAATCAAATAGTGATCTTCCTTATTTTGCATCTATGATTCTTTGATGTCTTATCCTTGTTCTCTCCTCTGCAACTGAATGCAATTTGAAATCATTGTATTTGTTCTGTCGGGCTTTCCTTTAACAAGATGTGCAAGTTCTGACATAAAAAACTGGATTAACCATATTCCATTAACGTTGACAACATTCTAATCAATCTACATTTCAACATGGGTTGTTCATTTCATCCTATATCCTCTGTTACCAGTTTACCCTGGGTCCCGGTCTGGTTCGAACTGGGTTCAAGATCCTGGTCCTGTCCTCTGTGGGTTTGGCCAGTGTCTTGCCCACAGCCGATGGGTTTTTCTTAAATGAAACCATGTGAACCCGAGCTGAATTTCACCTCGGAATGCATCCAGCCAGTGAATTTGGGTGTTTTTTATTTTTATTTTTTCGACTTTTTATTGTAAGGTATCCATCTCTAGCAGCGGTGTCAAGGAACAATGATCTGTTTGCTATGCTAGAAAGAAAATGGATGGTAATATTAATCACAAAGCTGTGCATATTCAATTCTTAATTTCTATTAGTATCAAATTTAAAACAATGCATGAATAATATTTATCATTGTTAATTTGTCAAGGACAGTGGATTGTGTCTGCAAGAGTATCAAATGATTGCCTTAAGCACTCTATCAGGTGTGCAGGGGCAGTGAGCTGTAGATAATAGTGAGCAGGGGTTAGAACCATGTTAAAACCTTAGAGCCAGCTCACTACTTTAAGGATGCCTTTAGCCTTATTCAAGTTCTTGACACACTTCAAGGTCCTATAAACTCAAAATGAAGCAGTCTTATCAAATGTAAAGACCTTGCAATACAGTACCAAACAAAGACAGTGTACAGGGAGCGATCATGAGAGTGATAGTAAACTTTAAATGATAATGGTATCAAAAGGGAGAGAGTATCCTCTGTTTCACAGTGTTCTATGAAGAGCCATGGATATGATAGACATCAAATTATTACCTATGAAATGTCATTCATAGTCTATCAAGAGTACAGTCTATAGAGCGTAAAACTACAAATAATTGTCATGTCAAGTAAACCCAAGTCAAATGACCTACATGAAGATGGTCATCTAATATGGGATGGTGATGGTGATGGTGATATTTTTGATGATCCATTTGATGCTTGATTAATGATCGATGCTGACTGATTGTTTACACTTGACATTATTATTTTTTAACTTTAAAGTTTAATATATGATATGACATTTGAGTTTGACTGTTATTTGATTATTAAATATGCTGATGTATTTAGTATTTTTCTATGTTATTTGACTATTTTAATGGTGGTTTATTTTGAACTTAATTACTGCTGCAAATATGTATATGTATCTGATTTTTATATGTTTTTGTATTGACAAATGCAAAATTAACCCAGCCCCCCAAAATGTTTTGACCAAATATGTGAACTGAACATTTGAACTTTGTGTGACATAATCACACATCGCCCCATTGTAAATGGGGACCACCAATTTTTCGCTTTTTGAGGTTTTAGGTTTTAGTGTCTCTGCTTCAATCTCCAGACTTTTGCCATTCGAAATTTAGAGTCTTAGGAGTTTAAGGATTTTAAATTCAGTTTACCCAGATCACGAGTGTCATAAAAAAATCAATAGGAGAAAGCATAACCAAAAGTATATTCTGATGCTAGGGAAGTGTTCAGAAAGGCCAAGGAACGAAGATCAACATTTTCTGAGGTCAATTCTGACGACTACTATTTTTAGGAAAAGTTGCTTTTTTCTGCTTTTCCGTTTTTTCAAAAGTTGCATTTTTGGCATTGATAGGCCAATCGGGAAACTTGTTTTTTCACTTTTCACTTTTTCTATTTTTAGAAAGAGCCAGGCATTACTCGTCTCATCATGAAATTGGAAAAAGCACACTGAAACTGTTCTTCAACTCAAGGAAAGCATAGAGATTCTTCAAAATTGTTCTCTGATTCAGGAAAAGCACGTGAAAGCCTTGTCTCAATCCCACATGGAGATTGTGAAAATTCTTGGAAAATCCTTGTTCCAGTATCAAATTATTAGAAATCTTGGAAAAGTCAGGAAAGCTATGGAAAAGAACACTGATGGAAGTGTGTTGATTGCTGAAATTTGACCAAGTCTGAAAATTTTCAGGATCTTCTAAAATCTAAAATATCCATTATAACTCGTAGAGATCTGATACCACTCACAAACATCCTAACAATGTATACATAAAATATAATTTAAAGTGTTTTTGACATTAATACTTAAATGTTACATGTTATGCATATATTCCTCCCTCCAAGCTTGAAATTCCATGAATCAACCTAAACTCCGCCCTATGAATTTGGAATTTCCTTAGCTTGGCATGAAGTCCGCCCAAGGAAAAACAAGGAAAATCCGCATTGCGTGAGGAGGCCCACCCAAGGAAAGCAAGGAAAATCCCATTGCATGATGAAGTCTGCCCAAGGAAAAAACACGGAGAATCTGCTCGAATCTAGGAGTCTTGAAAGTCGCCTAAGTGTGGATAAATTCCACAAAAACAAGCAAAGTTCGCCCGCATAGAAAAGTTCTAGAAGAGAGCAGGACAGTTTGACTTGAAGAATTATAGAAGAAAGCAAGATAGAGGTTGACACATAAGGAAAATTCTAGAAGAAAGCCAAGAGATCGCCAAAATAAAAAAGAAAGGGAAAAAATAAGTTTTTTTATCCAAGGATAAGTTGACCAAGTATACATAAAGATCAACCAAGCCCATCGAAACTCAAAGAAAGGAAAAATAAAAAAGATAAGAATAAACAAGGAGATCGACCTCTTTATGGCTCTATATACATGAACTTGGCACTTCATTCATTCAGTTGAAAATCACAGCTTTGGAGCTCAATTCTTAACAATATTTGTTTCCGATTTCTAAGCACGGTGAAGGTATTGGACGATTTTCAGACTGTCAAGAAGAGAATTTCATGATGATTTCTTGGCACAGATCAAAGATTTTGGAAGAATTTTCTTTTTTTTTTCTGGGAGTTTGATATTGAATTTTCCAAATTCTTTCAAGTTCAAAAGTGATTTTCATGCAATTTTCTTAAAATATCTTGAAATTTTCTGATCTGATTGACATGATCAGAACAATTAATTTCAAGCTTGAAAGAAATTTTCAATCCAAATAAAATATTTCAATCTGCAAATTCTCACAGCTGGGGCAGTTTCAATGTTAGTAATTAGTTTACAGAATTTTAACAAGTGTTGAGTGAGTTCATCCTTGTGTATTCATACTTACAGTCCTAAGTCTTGAATGAAAACTCAAATTTACAAAGGATTGGAGGAGGTAGATGTCAATACAATGAGGAAGATACAGTGAAGAAAATATCTCAAATAAACATGAAGTCCGCCCATTGAAGCAAGGAAAATCCTCATTTCATTATGAAATCAGCTCTAGTCTAGAAGGCTGTGAAAAATGACTAAGTGTTGATAATTTCCTCAAACCGTCATGAAGTCTGCCTTGAAAAGATGAGAAACTTGTGTAAGGCATTATAGAATCCACAAGGTAGCACCAAGTCTGCTCAAGGAAACTTAGAAATTCCTTAACTCATACTAAAGTCCGCCATGAGAAGCGCTAGTGAAATGTGAGGAAAAAAGAAGTTATCTTAGTGTTGGAAATTTGCTCTCTGGAGCCAGATAAAAGTTGGAAAATTGTGGAGTCCAAAGCCATTTGAGGTTGAAATTACCAAGTATGACTAGAGAAAATTCCAAGTGGGAAAGAGGAAATGACCAAGTTTCAAAGGGAAATTGTTAAGTTTATGCATGGAAAAGAGAGTGAAATCACTAAGGAAGCAATGGTGAAAATGGCTTAATTATGGGAAATTTCCTGAAAATCAGACTTGAAAGTGCATTTCCAAGGACAAGACTTCATCATCTTGAAAATTCATAAGGTCATTTAAGGACAAGACTTCATCATCTTGAAAATTCATTAGGTCATTTGAAGATTAAAGGAAAGATTGGTGAAGTCATTTCAACGAGTTATTGACAATTTTCTCAATGTTATTTTACAGGTTTGATGCAAGCCTGCGATGACGAAAGCAAACACAGCTAAGGACTTTATCACCTACAAGGAATTTCAAGATAAGAAGTATGGATGAACAAGGGAAGTTTCAAAGACATCTTCCATATTTCAAAGTTCACACCAAGAATTCCAAGATATTGGTTTGAAGATGAAGAAGAGCATTCAAAGGGAGAAAATTTTGAGTTCAAGAGTTCATTCAAGCTTTCAAAAGTGTGCCTTTGGCTTAACATTAAATTTTGCATTAGCTTTACCTCATTATAGCTTCATCATTATCATCTTTATTATCCCCATATTTATATATCTTCATCATAGTTTGCATCATAAATTTCATCTATTTGCTTTTAGATAACCACATAATTCAACCATTTGAAGTCATCTTGGAATTATTTGTGCAAAATTCTGAGAGCAAAGCAATTACAACAATATCTCAAAAGAAAGAACTTCAATGGAACACATTGAAGAAAACAGCTGAAAAGTATTGCTTTGTGTTTGGCTTTGTTTCGATTGTGTAGTTGTTAAAAGTAGGATTTTTAAGGTATTTGTGGTGTATCATTGAAGTCTACTTAGTTTTACATTTTCAAGCACACAAAAATATTACAAAGTGGTAACTGATGCCTCCCATTCTGTTTTGGCAAGCTGTTTGAAGCAAGAGGGAACCGATCAATTCTTGGATCCTCTATACATCTTGTTAGTCTACGAGGACTTGGTGATAGACTAACCTTGATTGGCTGACCCTGGCTAACAAGGGGACATTAAATGTTACAATAGATTCCTAGGCTATTATTCCTTCATTGTGAAGGAAATTAATATGTCAATGTGCTCAAGAAGACAAAGCCACTCTTGGTGTAGGTGATAATGAAATAAATATCTCTATATATAATGCATTTGAAGTCTTTGCCAAATAGAGGGACCATTATATGATAATTGAATTCTAAGTATACCAACCAAAGTAATGAGAATCGGAATTGGCAAGGCCGAATCGAATCGCGAATCGGCCATGAATCGAAATCGAGTCAACCACGAATCAACAAATTTAAAAATCCCTTGAAATTTAGAGATTTTAACAATTTAAAACTTAATTTCATGCACCCTTTATTGAATATAACTTAAACACACTATAACTTCTTGAAATAGGAGCTAACATACATAAACAAGGAACATAAATGATAAATCCATCACATACGTTACACGTAAAATGTAAATTGTAGCTGAAGTAAATAGAAATCATAGGATCATAATGAGTCAAATCATAGAATGTATGTAAGATGAAGATCCATAAGACATCAAATCATAAATGTATGTAAGATGAAGATCCATGAAACGTATGTCTATCAGTATCTGTAAACAAAATGAAAAAACAAGGCTCTAGCTCAAGCCTCATCATCATCCTCAGCCTCAGCTTCTTAGTATCATGTCTGCCTTCTACAAAGGTGTCTAAGGTAGGTCCTAGAGGACTGCTGAGCAATAGCCCCCGCATGTAAGATGGGCTCACGAACAACATCACTAGGGCTTGTGTCTGTGCGTGTGCGTGTGCGTCTGCCAGTGCCTGGACATGCTCTGGCCGCCTCCTTTGCCATGGCCATAGCCTTAGCCTCTCTATCTACCTAGTCAACCCACTCATGGTCTGCCTCAAAGACCGGATCCATAGCCTTAGTGAGCCACTTTGATTTTGGATCAGTCTCCTCTAGAATGATCGGAGAGGAGTCAGCGCCCAAAATCTATCTGATCCTAAGACAAAGGTTCTAATGAACAAAGTCAAGATCATTCAATCTCTGTACAGACAACCTATTTCTCCTCTTTGAGTGAATATGCTCGAACATGGACCAACTGCGCTCACATCCAGAAGCGCTGCTTGGCTGACTCAGAATACAGATGGCAATTTTCTGAAGTTCCGGGGTTGTGGGCCCAAACATTTGCCACCATCTATCTGAAATAAGGGAAAACAAAAACAATTAGTCTCATTTACAACTTTAAAATTACAAAATCAAAAATTAAAATGCACAACTTATAAGCCATAAACTTAAGATTCAAGAATATATTATTTTTACCTGGCTATATTGCTGTTCGAGCATCTATGGCCATCCTGCTAGAGAAAATTGGCCCTTCTTTATTATTGAATTTGTCTAGCTCAATGGTTGCAGCTGCGCTACCCTCATCACTGCTCAACCTCTGGATCACTGTATATAGGCTGATTTTTCGCGATTCATGTAGGCGATTTTGGCAATTTTTTGGATGAATTGCTGAATTGGCGATTCATGTGATTCATGGCGATGAAATCGCTGATCTGGTTCAACGATTCAAAAAAAAATAAGAGGCCCGAATCGAATTGCCAAACCGGTGATTCACGTGATTTTTGGGTGATTCTCATTACTGTGATACCAACACACAACTGATCCAATTGTTATTAGAAAGAATTTTACATTAATGCATGGTATTCATTTTATATCATGGATTTTTATTTTTCTTTAGTTAGCTTTGATGGGTGAGTTTTGTGTTTATGATTTTGGTGAGTTTTGTGTTTTGTCATTTTTTGTGTGTAATGTTTGTACTGATGTTTCCAGCGTAAGTTTTTAAGGGACAGGTCCGTGGTTTTGCTTTTTATTATCATTTCATGTTAAGGGTTTTTTTTGATGTATGATGTGAGTTCGTGTAATGTCCCCATTCTGAAATAGTATTTAGTAATAAATAATTATAACAATAAAATTAAAATATAAAATAAATAAATAAATAATAATACAATATGATATAATTTAACTATAAGTTAATTAACTTTAATGAAAGGTCACGAGATATGCAATGAAGAGTTGTCACTCCCTCAAATATAAGATTTAAAGGCAGGAGAGTTCATTTTAAAGTAGATAAGGAGGATGGAAGAAAGAGAGGAGCATAGGAATTAAAGAAGGATTAATGTAAGAATAAAGGAA
Source organism: Chamaecyparis obtusa (assembly GCA_027943335.1). Taxonomy (NCBI): domain Eukaryota; kingdom Viridiplantae; phylum Streptophyta; class Pinopsida; order Cupressales; family Cupressaceae; genus Chamaecyparis; species Chamaecyparis obtusa. The sequence continues at coordinate 689,056 of BSBK01001263.1, read as the reverse complement.
TGAGAAGGAAATAAGGCGACTCTTTCAAAGGGCAGCAATGATAAAGGGTTGTGACTCTTACGAAGGGTGGCAATTATGAAAGATTGTGACTCTTTCAAAAAGTGGTAATTATGACAGGTTGTGACCATTGCAAAAGGGAATGGTATTTATGTAAGGAAAGTTGAAGATGAGTAAGGAAAGTTGAAAAAGGAGCAACAGCAATAAAAGAATATTATTCAGATTTTAAGAGCAGACTTTGAAGATGAATAAGAGAAGGCATTAAGGAAATAAAATAGAAATCCATTTGATGAAGGAGATCGATCTAGGAGATTAATCTGATATGAGAAATTAGACTTAAGATATATATACAGCTGTTGACATTGCATCCATGAATTGGTATGGGACTTAAGAATTTTATGCATTTGATCTGCCTATGTGCAATAATAGATAATAATGCACTTGATCTGCCCACATGCCATTATGGGAAATGATGCATTTGACCTGCCTATATACAATCAATTCCATTATATGCATTGCTAATGTGTTAGTATTGAGTGCAAGAGGGTTAATACTTAAACTGTGTTTACATATATGAGTGTGTTTATTCCGTAATCAATCATATATGAGTTGGAGGAAATAAGATAGGGAGATGTGGTTTACCGGCTCCCCTGAACTAAGTACGCCACCCAAAGAGGATGAAATTGGTCATAGTTGGACATTCCTGCCTCTTGTGGGAGAATCGGTCATGGTTGGATATTCCCACCGCTTGTGGGATACCCCAAGGGGGGCCTGGTCATAGTTGGACACTTATGGGATGTGGGCAAGTTTGCCATAAAATGAATGTGATATGATCTTAGGCTTTAGTTAGGTTGGGCAATTTGCCGGTGCTCTCTTGAGGTTCCTACCAGACAAAGTTATGATTGGTTGTGAGATGGTAAACTCCAATTTGGGACATTAGCTCCATTAATAAGATTAGTTAATTGAGTTAATGTTTTTATGGATTATGGATTATGTTGAAAGTGAAATTTTAGGGCAAAAACTAGGGTATAGGAAAAGGGGGACATTGCAGTTCTTTCGGTATTGCTATTGTATTCTTATATGCTAATAATTTTTAACATTTAGTGTCAATTTTAGTAGGCTGCTTTGTTTTTCGTGTTTGTAGTATTTTTACTAAGTTACCGGTTCGGGTTCGGGGATGGGTTCAGATACGAGAACCCGATATGTGGGTTTGTGATTTTTTTTTTCATTATGGTTCGTGTGTGTATATATATATATATATATGCATTATATATACAAAAAATTAAGAGAAATATACATAATTGTAAAACTAAATCATTTCATAGTATGATGCTTTATCATTGATCAATGTCAAATGTCAAAGATAAACATTAAAAACTTAAATACTTGATCATTGATCTATATTCATGATTCTAAAGAAAATCATCACATTGAATTACTGAATTACAAAATTAAAATTCAAAATATAGTTCATTAAAGTTTGAAACATGATTCAATGTGAAATAAAAGTGTGTTTGGAGGCTTCATAATGGGCTGTTTTAGGGTTAGAACCAAAAAAAATAATAATTTTTTTTTTAATGTTTTTGGGCCCACTTTCTAAGCTGGACGGCGTGGGTTCTCATGGGTCTGCGTGGGTCCTTGTTTGGTCCGCCCAGGTCCTGGCAGGGTCGGCACCCAGACCTGTGGGTTCGTGGGTGTGCAGACTCGAGCTGACCCACAGGTCTGGGCGCAGACCCTGCCCGGACCCACAGACAAACCCGGATCGGGTTCAAGGGTCCAGGGTGCAAACCCGATAACTTAGTATTTTTATAACTTTTATTTACAGACAATTTTTTCTTTTTTTGGGCTGTCTGGTTTTATATGGTCAATTTTTCTTTCAATTTTGGTTCATAAGCTTTTGAGATTTTGTGCATTGTTTTTTGATTTTTTCTATTATGTTGAAAGTTTTTCATGCTGCTGTATATTTGCATGGAAAGTTTTACTTTCTTAGGCTTATAGGCCTTATAAAGACAGTATTTGCATTTTTGGCCATAGGATTCATTATTATTTAATTGTAACCTTTTTTAAGGGAATGTGTGAGGTAAAGGCTCTTGGAATTTTGTGGTTGTTAGTTTTGTGATTACTGTTTCTGGTTTTTCAAGTTTTCAATGCAACTTTTTGCTTTTTGGATTACTGTTTATAAGGTTTGAGGGTACATTGATATTTTCTATTTTCTATTTATTTTGATTCCTTATTTCTAGTACAGTTTTACCTTGTGGGGTGTAGAGTTCATAGGTTGTAAAAGTTTTCATAGCTTTTGTTTAGGATTAAGGCATTCAAGAGTTTGCTTAAATTTCTGCTTTTGTATTTACTGTGTGCAGGTAACAAAAATTTAGATGTTTGTAGCTATAACCAGTATCTGTGACTTGTTGGGTTTTTGATAATTTAGATGCGATTCATTTTGTGATCACTATGAAGTTTTTATAGTTTCAAACCTGTTTTCTTTTGTTTGATGGTAAGTTGTAAAAGGGCAATCTTGTGCTTAGGGTTTATTGATTTCAGAGTTTGTGTTGCATTACTTTGTTTGGTGTCTGTTGTATTTTGCAGGTTTTGACAATGTTGTACGTGTGTTCTGCAATGTCCAGGACAATTTAATGCTTTTGAGGCCATGGGTTAGAGTTATTGAAAAGTGAATAATTCACTCTCTCTGTATAAGAAGTTATCCCCAATATTTGCTTGCACAAATAGATGAGGGGCACCATGTGGGACTAATTTCCTTATCTATTATTGTGGGATGTTTCCTTATGTTAAAACCTGCAGTAAATTTACATATAGCAGTATATACAAGAATATTTATGCATGGCAGTATATAGAAGAATATTTACACATGGCAGTCTATAGAAGAATATCTACATAACATATATTAGGTGAATCATTTAATAACCTGCAGTCTTAACAAGAAAATAACACTATGCAGAGAAATAGTGACATATTCTCCGGTGTGATGCTATGCTGTAGAATATCAAATACCCAGTCAGAATATTGCAGAAAACAGAATGGAGGGAGAATTGTTCGATCAACCAATATGCAATATAATTTTGCAGCAGCAAGATTAAGAAAATACTAGAATAGATCTCAAAAGATGTACATCTTTCCCAACTTAAAAACCTTTCAAGGTATCTTCACTCTATTGCAAAAGTAGTTGTTTCTTCACAAACTTGTAAGCTGTCAATTGTTGGTTGTAAAAATCATCCTTCACAACGATGAGGGTCTTTTATTTATGACCACCTGAGTAGTTTTAAGTAACTTTTAGCCATCTTTTGACAACATAGATAACTAAATTTCAATATTATCTATGACAAACCCTTAATTAACCTTAACAAACCCTAAATTAACCTATCACTTAAATTGCTTTGAAATCACAAAGTGAGAAGAAGTAACTTAAGCGATGAATTAAAGTGACATTGAAAACTTAAAGTCATATTAAAAGCATAAGTCACTTTGAAATTACAAAGTGACTTATGTGATGACTTAATGTCACATTGAAAACTTAAGTCTGCAGTGGGGTGCATTATCCCAACTCAAAATATAAATTGATTTGTATTTTATTTCTCGTCAAGTTTGATGATAGCTTCAATCCTTCTTGAAGGTGATGGCTCACATGTAGAATACTTCCATTTGTTGATAATTTTGCTTATGGTGGAAAGATAAATTGACTTGAAATCTATGATTGAAGAACACGTTGAAGGATCAGATGATTGTTTTGCACCCTTTACATTCTGAGTTCTTCCACATGTCTGCAAGTTGACTATCTTTGAAGAGCAACTATATGCCTTGTACACCAAGAAAACATAAAAAAAGCTGTTAGCTTGCTCTTCATAGAGTTCCTTAATGGTGACTTAGTTGAAGTGTCTATAATTATTTGATAATACTGTTGCCACTTGCTTAGAAATATCACATATTGTTTTTGTAAGAACCCAGCCTTCTACATCAATGTTACCTTTGCAGTTCGCAAGCTTCTGAAAATAATTGTATTATATTAACAATATGTGGTTTGGTAACAATTTGAATGATGATCATTAAAGTTTGCATGGAAATGTGTTACAAGGATTGCAAATATTTAATTTTTATTATTATTATTTAATTAAATTATTTTGACATATATATAAGTTTCTTATACGCAACCTTAAAATGTCTCGTTTCTCGTCACGTTGCTGTTGCTGTTGCCATTTCCATTTCTCGTTTCTGGTAACATAGCTAAGAACAGATCTGGATAAAGCATGCTATGACAATAATGAAAATGACATAGCATTATTGTCTCTTGGCGCCTCCATGGTATTCTAGAGTGCGTGTTCCAATGGACTGCAATGAGCTTTAATACGGTTAAGTACAAAGCATATCAATGTATGCCAAGTATGCCAATGAAAGGACATCAATATATGTGACATTATCTGTGTTTTCAGCTGAGTGTCCCACAGAAACTCTGTTTTCTAGCTTCTCCATGCAAGTTAACACAAATTAAGTCAAGGGGAACAATTTGGTGATTTCGTTGCCCCCTATGAGGCAACTAAGTTTTTTCAAACAATGCTTTAGTTTGGTTTTCAAGCTCATTTACCTAGACAAACACCTCCACTGCATGTGAATAACCATTCAACATATGCAATTGAGCTTCAAGAATTTTATTGTATTTCATTGTTTCAACCTTGCTGCAAAATATCCTTTAAATCAGCCAGACCTTTTTGATTGAGAACACATGAAATTGGTTTCAAGCTCATTGTGTTCCTGCAACAATTAATCTGGAAAATCTCGATCATTATCTGATCTTCTCTCTCTAAATAGTAATAGGCTCTACTGTTGCACCTTTATTTTATGATTACTCTCATTGGGATATATTACATGCTGTTGAATCCAAGAGTTTTGAAAGACCATTATTTTTATCCTTGTGAATGCTGTCTTGCGGAAAGAGTCATGAAACTGGATGGCAGAAACTTTCATGATGATCAATGATGTCAATTGCACTTGCATGTAAACTCTATACTGAAAAGCTTGGGGCACTGTGCTCTCTTTTAAAGGTTTCTACTATCGGGAATCTGATTATTACTGTTCTTGGGAAGTGCTGACTGATCGCAATTTGGTTATGCTGCTGCTTTGCTTGTGATGCAGGAGCATCTTGGGTAGGCTCGGTGACTACTTTGGAGTTCTTGGAGGAGCGCTTGGTAGTTTGGCTTACCGACTGGAGTTCTTGGAGATTTGGTGGGCCGACTTGATGTATTTAATGTGGGTAGCTTATATTGCATTCTCCTATGTAAATCTAGAGGCCGACATGGAGAATTAATTGTTTGTAAGGCTATTTGAGAGCCGACTTGTGTTGCATTTAATATTTGTTTGTTTAGGAGCTGACTTGGGCTAAGTAGTTATTTCTTTCTTCCAGCCGACTTGTGGTTGAAGAAGTGTATTTAAGGAGAGTTTGGGTAGAGTAATAGGGCAGTAGCAGATTGGTGATCAGTTTGGGAGTACCAGAGGTCGATCTGTGAAGATTGGCAGAGTTAGTAGCTTGCGAGCTTAGGAACAAGAAGATTGCTTGGTGGCCTGTGTGCACAAGTTAGATCTTGTCGGGGTTCCTACTAGATTGCTATAGCTTGTTGTTGCAGATCTAGCTAGTTAGGGTTAGGGTTTGGAGTTGGATCTTGAGGGATCTTGCAGAACTGTTTCTTGCTTTGTATTTGGCCGTAACCGGGAAGGCCTTACATCTTGACACATTGCATGTATTCAGTTGTTGATGAATAAAGATATTTGTTTTCTTTTAGACCTAGTTTCTTGTTGTGACTCCATTGTGTGGTTGTTTAGCTGGGGGCTTGGACATTTCCTTTGGGGATTCTCTTGGCCTTGCACTACGTTAGGTGGTATCAGCGCGAGATGATCTTGTTGGGAGAAAGGTCGACTTCGTAGAAGAGTGGGTTGCTCCGAGCGAAGAGATTGTGTGCAATTCGAGTTGTAGATCCGTGTTACAGAACTTGTGAAATCGTGGCCTAGTTGTTCATGCAAGGTGGCAGGTTGTGATCGGACTTGCATACAACTTGGAGGTTGTCACAAGGTGGTTGGTTTAGGGTTTGTTGTAGAGGGTTTTTTGAAAATCTTTGGGAGATGTCCTTGAGAGGATTGAACCCTGGGGCGATTGCTTCTCTTCGTGATGTGGTGGAAGTGAAGATTTCTGAGAGGTTTGCTCGGTGAGAAACAGATTTGTTGAACCATATGGAGAACTGAGTTGATAACGTTGTGAAGGAAAGTGTTGTTGAGCTTTGTAGAGCTTACCAGAGTTGGAACATGCCAATTCGTAAGAAAGTTGTCTGGCCAGTTAGAAGACTAGTCCGAGGGAGAAGATATCTTGACAAGGTTGCTTGTGACAGTGTGGATGTGGAAGAGGTATGTGAGAGTGGTTTTGATGTTCAGTTGGTGGAGTTTGACATGAAACTTGTAGAGCAACTTGTGGCTGTTGCTGAGATACTTGAGTTTGCCGACGCTGTTGTTAACCTTGTTGAGGCTGGTGAGAAGATTTGTTTTCATGTTCAGTCGGTTGTGTCTGACATGGAGATTGTAGAGATTCTGGTTGGGTGTGATCGGGTTGCTGTTGGTAAAGAGTTATCTATTGCTAAACACCTTTGTGATGATGGTGTTACCTAATTGCTTTTGTTCGGTGTTGTGGAGTAGATGTTGTTTGCTGGTTGTGGACTTGAGTTGCTGGTTGACAGTAATAAGTCTTGTGATGAGTTGCAGAGATGGGATGCTGACTTGATACTTGGTGATGAGTGGAAGGTTCAGTTTGTCCTTGATGTTGAACATGCTGATTGGTTGGTTGTAGATCGGTTAAGGAGGACTTGGCTGATGGAATGGTTTATTTTCCTGGCTTTGTGGATTGGCAAGCCTTGTGTAAAGATGGAGTGGAAGCCTTTGGTGAAGATGAAGCTGGATGCAGAGCTTTCTTTTGTTATCAAAGTGCGAGACACACTTTTCTATTTACCTGAGGAGTTTGATGCAAGAGCATCTTGGGTTGGCTCGGTGACTACTTTGGAGCTCTTGGAGGAGTGCTCGGTAGTTTGGCTTACCGACTGGAGTTCTTGGAGATTTGGTGGGCCGACATTGATGTATTTAATATGGGCAGCTTATGTTGCATTCTCCTATGTAGATCTAGAGGCTGACATGGAGAATTAATTGTTTGTAAGGCTACTTGAGAGTCGACTTGTGTTGCATTTAATATTTGTTTGTTTAGGAGCCGACTTGGGCTTAGGAGTTATTTCTTTCTTCCAACCGACTTGTGGTTGAAGAAGTGTATTTAAGGAGGGTCTGGGTAGAGTAGTAGGGCAGTAGCGGATTGGTGATCAGTTTGGGAGTACCAGAGGTCGATTTGTGAAGATTGACAGAGTTAGTAGTTTGCGAGCTTAGGAACAAGAAGATTGCTTGGTGGCCTGTGTGCACAAGTTAGATCTTGTCGGGGTTCCTACCAGATTGCTGTAGCCTGTTGTTGCAGATCTGGCTAGCTAGGGTTAGGGTTTGGAGTTGGATCTTGAGGGATCTTGCAAAACTGTTTCTTGCTTTGTATTTGGCCGTAGCCGGGAAGGCCTTACAGCCTGGCACATTGCATGTAATCAGTTGTTGATGAATAAAGATATTTGTTTTCTTTCAGATCTGGTTTCCTGTTGTGATTCCATTGTGTGGTTGTTTAGCTGGGGGCTTGGACATCTCCTTTGGGGATTCTCTTGGCCTTGCACTACGTCAGCTTGCTGCCTTCGAAAATCAGCCATTGCTTGTCAGAGCCTTTTTTGTCTGATTTCTATTTCATGTTTGTCTATTGCCAAATATTGTCACATTTTGTTCACCATTGTTTGCTGATTGGAGCTGTCTCCACTTAAAAGTTTTAGTTTACTTGTTGTAAGCTATAGTATGGATACACTGATCTTGAATGATAATGCCGCCTTTGAGAAAGAGAGTATGAAACAGACAAGGAGTGAGACTGGGAAAAAGAGTTGGAAGTATATCACTATCATATCCACTTTAGTAACATTGGTTGCTTCCACCAGTCCAAACCTGCAAATAGCTTAAGTTTTATCCAAGATAGATTGTTCCAAGGAGGAGCATCTCTATCCAGGTGCACAATGATCTGCATGAAAGTTATAACCATTTCTGAACTTTGCAATTTGCTCGACATTACCTTTGTTCTTTTACATCTTTGAAGGATTGAGTTTATAGGGTAATCCTATCTTGGTCAAGCGGAAGGTGGTGTTCATTTCAGGGATGGTGGTGTCTCCCCTTCAAGGGATGTTGGAGGGAGTCCCTGTGTGGCCAGGTTTCCTTACACTGAAAGTTTCTCTATGCCATGATAAAGATTTTGATTTGTGTCAAAACTTTAAACAAATGGACAATATGATGGCAGATACAAATGATTGACCATGGAAAAAGATGGAATATTTACATGGTATTGGAATCAAATTGGACTACTAATCCAGTTATTGCATTTGTTTACTCGGATGCACAATCTCTTACCTTCAATTGGACTACAGGAAGTTGGGATATATCTCTTGCTTAGTAGAGTGTGGAGGAAGCAGTGAGAATGGGCAGGTGGTCGGATGCTGTCAAGTTCTCATAAATGTTTGTGAGTTTTTGCTGACTGCTGTAGGGAATTTCAAAAAATGGGGAAGAAATATATATTCTTGTCTTCAATTGTGGAGCCCTCATCATTTAGCTTCACCTTGAGTTCTCTGAAAGATGAATCAGGTGAAAAGCATAGGAATCCTGGCAAGATATATATACGATTGTCAGTTGCCAAAATACCTTGAAAACTTCTCTCCATGGTCTGAAACTCTGTGGAACATGCTTCTCACACATAGACAAGTCTATCAGAGACAGAGACAGACGCACTCACTTACACCAACACACACTTTCTAGTGGCAATTAATAAAAGAAAAGATTCTTCAAAACCATGTATTGTCTCATGTTGTCATTAGCACTTGTGCATATATTAAGAAATCAAACTCAAATGTCCTAATAAAAAGGAACCTACATGTTATCAATTTTTCATAAATGTTTGTGAGTTTTTGCTGACTGATGTAAGGTGCTTCTAAAAATGGGGAAGAAAATAGAGATCCCCAGTCTTCAACTACCGAGCCCTCCTCATTTAGATCAGTTGGATCCCCCAGCTTCACCATTATCTATCTGCAGAATGAAATGAATATCTGATTGGAAATAATAAGGATTTGTTGTTGGAGAAAACATAGGTATTGTGGGAAGACATCCAATGCTGGTTGTTCTGTCTCTAAACTAGTTTCAATGGTCTGAAACTCCATGGAAAACACACACATGTGCACACATGGACACACTTTTTAATGGGCAATTGTTGAAAACAAAAGATTCATTAAAACCACATGCTTTTTCTGCTGCTGTCACTGTCACTGTCACTTGTGGAAATTTAAAAATAATGCTCAAATGTCCTCACAAAAGTGAACATATATATATATATATATATATATATGAATATGAGTTTTCTTTAAAAAATATGCATCAGGAGGCAGAGCATGTGATTTTGAACAATCTTTTATGAACTGCCACTAGAAGCTACTTAGGAGGCTGCCTTATTGTATAGGTTGAGTGTTGAACCTATTTTGAATGATGTATAGCATATGTAAAGCAGCAGTGGGAAAGAAGATTTGACTTTTAACAGGTTTATCATGTTTATCTTTGCTTTTGGGCTCATACTTTGTTTGCTTGGAAGGACAGCATCAAAGTTTTGGTCTAGCTGTTCATAAGTTGAAGAGTGGCGATTGTTTCTTGTTCTATTCTTGAAGTTTACATGTTTTGAGATTCTGTGTAATTGTGTAGTGTTCACTTGCTTGGTTGTAGTACTTCTGGTTTCTTTATTGCCTTCCTCTTATATTTTGAACTATCAAATATGATCTACTTTTTCATCGGATTAGAGTTTATGTTTTCTGCACACTGTAATTTTACACACCTTTGATTTTGTGACTAGGATTTATGATGTTCTATTGTAGCTTCAAGGGCATTTTTTTGCATTTGATCCAGTTTATGGAATTTGAAAATTCACGAATCATTTTCTTACCACACTTCATGGTTTCTAGTGCTGGAAAATACAGCATTTTCGGGTAAGAGTTGTACCAGAATCAGTTACTGGTTGGAATTGCCTGTGGAGTCGGGAAGGGTTTGGATATGTGTAGTTGGAATTGTGTGGAAATAGTGCAAGGCATATTTGGGCAATTCTGTGGTTCACATGGTGATTCCAAACTGATTTCAGAATGATTCTACTTCTAGCTTTGGTCTTTTCTCAAGGCAATTGTATTTGGAATTTTTGACCTGGGAAAGCCTAAATGACTGTGCCCAAACACTAAACAAGTTCATTATGGAGTCTCAGCAACAGTGGACATTGAACAGGGAAAGGAAAGACGTTTTTGTGTGTTGATAGGGCTGCCCACAGCAAACAGTCAAGGAGATGGCATCTGCAGTGAACTTAAAATCATTATCTAGGTTAAAATTTACTCCTGCTGTCTGAGTAATGTTATTTAATTTTTCTGTTTTCATTTTATATGAAATCAAATGTAAAATAATGCTCCTTGTTTGCCCTTTTTAATCTTTTATTTCTTTCTTACTTTTGCTCTGTATTTTTTCTTTTGTTTGAATTATATCTCTACCTGTCATCTTTTCAGGCTTCTGACTTGGAATATAAGAATTTCTTATGATTTCTTTGTTGAATTTGGCTGTTACAAAGATTATCTCCCAAGTGTTTCACTTTTACATCATTTTTTGCATTTCCTGGTGATGTGCATGCAGTTTAAGGGAAGCAATTGATACTTTTTATTCTTGACTGGATCTTAAAGGTGTTGATTTATAGCCAAATGGGAGTCCTAATAAATTTTTGTCCTCTTTTTACTTTGGGGCATGTAATTTACAGTGCTTCACTCACCCTTGCTTTTTATTCTTTAGGATTGGCGGTGACTGAATATTTACTATTATCTAGGTTATGGATTTCCTTTTAGTGTTCAATTTGTTTCATTGAGGCTTGTGTATTTTTTACATTTGAAGACCGGGAGTGACATGTTACATGGTATTACTGAAGTCCTAGTTATGGATGCTGCTCTAGATCTGGTTCTTGGGTCAATTAGAGTAGGTTCTAGATGTTTTTCTTAATTTTTGGAATTTAAGGTTTAAGGTTTAGAATTATAAATTCCCATGATTCATACGACATCTTATATATTGAAATATTTGTGTGCCTTAAACTAAATTTGTGTTTGGGTTATTTGTTCTGTTCACAATTTTATGAAGTCTTTATTCATTTTGATTATGATTTCGTGGACATAAAATATTGGTATCTAAGTTATGGATTCTCAAATTGCAGTGGCTTCTGGACGGACCTTATGAAAATGCAAGTAATTATGTAGGCAGGTAAAGATGGTGTTTAAGACGAAGAGAAAGCTTGAATGGCTATTGTCTGAAAGCAAATTTATATTTGAGACATAAAACAGCTGATTTGTTTTGATGCACGAGGTTTGTGAGAGGCTTTATGCTCTGTAATTATGTTCTACTTTTTGGTTCAGACAATGTAACTTGGGTATTTTGTAAATGCTTTGCAAACGGGCACTGTTTGTTTTATGAAGTATTAAATGTTTTATCTGAACCTTTTTTTAAAAAAGTTGTATGGTAACAAGTCAAGTGGAAACATGCCAATATGCGTTTTAATCAATGCTGATTTATTACCATGGTAATGCACAAAAGTCTCTTTCTAAGCCAGGATTGGTCATGATTAGTAGTTTGCATGCTACGATTCTTATAGGCGTGTGCTGGCTATAACATCAAGTGTACTCACTGAAGATAGCAATTGAAGAATATGGTTTCATTTCAAGATTGAGTCATCAGTAGTTTTAGAAATTTTGGCTTTGTAATCTATGGTGTACTTGACTATTGTAATTAAGCTACAAGCGATCCAGTGAAAATTGTAGGACACTTCGGTTCAGTTTTTGTATAATCAAAAGTAAAAATGTGTGCTTAGTTCACCACTGATTGGGAAAAGTTATGAAGGCACATGCATGCTATTCAACGATGAACAATTGCAACTTGTAGTATGTGTTATCAATAGGCTTTGTAGCTGGCTTCAGGAATCTGGTGGATTTTGGTTTTGATATTTAAGATTTTGATGTGTTGGATTTCTGCAATCAATTAATATGGAGAAATCTCCTAAGAAGGTTGTTAAAGACGTGTATTTTTTGTGTTACAAATGAAAAATGCTAATGTATAATAAATTTGTTTCACATGACTTATATTTTGCTCCCATTTAATATTTCATTTCAAGTTTATTGATTAAGAAGTGAAAATTGTAAATTGTTGGTTGTCATCATAATCCTCTTTTTATTTTAAGGCCATTTTTTCTTAATTTTTTGAAGTTAGAAATAAATTTTTAAAGTACTTGCGATCCTAGTAATGAAATGAGAACCTTTGGATATTATCAAATATAATACCTTGCCTGGAACATCCAGAGCCTGAAAGCATCTGAATAAAACTCCACTTATTCAAGGTGAAATTTGTGAGTGGAACATGACTTTTGAAGGAACTGCAAGACTGGTAAAGAGTGTCATATTATTGTTTCACTCTTGAAACACATTGAATCTTGATCATGCATGCATCTCTGTGTATGTATGGGAAGAATAGAATGGACCCATCCCTTGATTATTCTTCACAAGTGATCATTCACCAGCATGATCATATGTATTTATCACATGAGTGCTCATTAGTGAAAGCTGCAAATTACAACAGAGAAATATGCAAGTGGTGAATCATGTATAGTTGACTTATTGTTTAGACTAGCACTTGCACCTAAAAGAGGTTCAAGGGATAAGCCGATAGGAACTGAATTGAATGTCCACTGAATTGAATGTCCACTAAGAAATGAAGTTAAAAAAAAAGTTTTGTTAATTGCTACAAGAAACTAGTAATAGTTTGGGATTACAATGCAAATGTCCTAATACTGTAGGGTATTCTACCCCAAAACTCTTTGATGGACTGACCTATATACATGAGGAGCTACAAAACTTCAAATAAATTCATCAAATTGTAGAATAAGGAAGAAAAAATGCAATTGACAAGCCCTAGAACAATTCAATTTTTGCATCAATCAAAAGCTTATGATTCTCATTTGTCACTGCCAGCATCCAGAAACAAACACAAATAAATCAACTACTTACTATCTCCTGACCTCACATATTTCACAAAATAATGGACCAGGTTGACAACATGCAATCTGCGATAAACTCTAATGTGTGAATCATTTACCAGCCAAATCTCATAAATCATCCTCAAATATTGAAATTTTTTTATTAGAAGATTTCTTTTACATACCAAAGCACTCCAAATCAACCCAAGCACACATCTAATAATAGAATTAATGTTGCTAATGTACTCTCCTCAAGCCCAATGAATTTCAATATAACGACGTACACTAACTTGTCTTTATCAGACTAACTTGTTCTGTAGTATGCTAGCTCCAACTTAGTCTACATGGAGAGTGCATAGGAAATATACGAAGCAACAAGATACAAGATGAGTTTTTGGAGCACAAAAATTCCCTCAAATGCCATAATGCTCACGAATGTACCAAGGCCCTGGAATGCCATAACGCCCTACTGCGTACTTAATGCATACATATCCTACAAAATGCTAGAATTGCAATGACCTTATGAGTCTCGAGTCTTCCCATTCCTTATTACGTGTGTTGTTGCTTTCTCTAGAGATCCGCACCATATTTTTAAAGTGGCTAGTGAGAACTTGAATGTCATCATAAACTATGATCAGAAAGCCGTCTACTGGCAGTTGTTTACTAGTGTGAGACAACTTTTGGTTGCATGCTGGAATTCATGTAGACATTGATTTGATAAAATCCCATACAACTATTTAAAGGTTTGGCTCTCTAATATCATGACTATTTTGGCTGTGGCATAGGTGGTGGTAAAATTAAATAGTTGCGTGTGGGCCAGCTCCACGAGATACATAGGGGCTACCTACAATCTCAATCATAAGTTTCATTATTTCCTTGCATTCAAGATATTATACTGCAACAACACAATATTTTAAAGCAAAATTCTTTTGATTGTAATTGGCAAAAACTGAAGACATAGTTGATAGGCAAAACCAATGCCTGTGTCCAACATGATCTACCCCAATATCGACATACCCACATGATCTGATGTGTAGCATTACACCCAAGCTCCGATTTTCTCTCATGCCCCCTGAAGGTAGATTTTGATTCTGTTTGTTTTCCTTTTCCTTATCCTAGATGTGTCTATATGGTATTATGAGAATGTTAAGTAGTTTTTAATTTTAAATTTTTTTAGATATAATTTTGCCTGAACAGTTATGATACTGTAGAATCACACCCACACCCAAGCAATATATATTTGTTGAGTTTTGAAACTGTTTAATTTATTTGAACAATTTATGCATGACAGTACCTTCTTTTAATCACTACAGTCACCATGATTCGGTTAAAGGTAGTTGTTTTGAATTTCCTAAAAGCTTCTGAATTTGATGTGTATATAAAAAATTGTCAGTAGGTAGGCCACTTTTAAGGACTTTGAGCTTTTTGTATTTGGGAAAAAAATATCTTCATAAATTAAATCTAGCTTATCTGGTAATTGTCAGGATTTTGAATGCTTTATTTTAGAAAAGATGAAATCTTGAGGTTAGGTACTAATCTTTGAGATTTTCATCATTTTGGTGGAATATTTTTTTTTTAAATGCTCAAATCTTTTGTTCAGTTGCTTTGGAACATTTTGCAATAATCAGCCTTTTAAAAGATTAAATCTTTAGCTTAGCTGCCAATTGTTTAGAATTTTTGACATTTTTTCTTAAGCTTAGTTCTAAAATTGGTTTTTAACAAATTTCCCAGCAAGAAATTGTTCCAAATTAGTAAATTAGGGAGAAATTTGAGTCTTAGAAAACTTGCGAGATATAAAATCTAAGCGAGTGACAAACATTTCAAACAACACATTTAATACCTACTTGTTAACATTTAATTGCTACATAACCTTCTAGTCTCTCCATTAATTTACTCCAATTGATACAACACAATTGCTTTCCTAGAAGTGTGTACACTCAATGAAACTAAAACAACCTGGCCAAAAAAATGAATTCTCCATCACTAGAGGCAACTATATCAACAAACAACAATGTCTTCCCATTAATTCACTCCAATGTGCTTTGGTGAGTAATGTGACACAATGGCTTTCGAGGAAGTTGTGTCCACCGTATGATTTTTACTATTGAAACAAATCCCTACACTATTTAGCAGTAATAAAGCAAGTAGCAGTAACAAATAAACCACATAAACTGAGAATGGAGGCAAAAAGGAATCTAATTTTTTAATCCCGTTTTTTTTGTGGGCAGAGAGCACCTTATTTTTTATTATATCTAATTCAGATCAGAATACAGTCAATGAAATATGCAGTGTTTTTAAAAGAACAATGCACCGATCCCAGATTCTAAGATTAAATGCAACCCAAAAAGAATAAACTAGAATTGATTGGACCATTCGTATGGCATTGGACCTTTCCTAGAATAACTAATTTCTGTTAACCAATTCCCATTGACTGTATCACATTTGGTATCTCCGTGTTTATGGGTAATGTGCCCATTGTCTTATTGCATATTGGTTTACCATGCTTCCTGAGTGGACTACGTGGGTACTTCTGGTTGCAATGACAATTTATGATGTTGTCGATGTTTTGATCCCCGGTGTTCACGACCTTCAGAATAAAATTCTTCTATATGTGCATCCAAGAAAAACAATAGATGCTTCTGAATAGATTTGAATCCCAAGTAGCAGAAAATCATTCTTAATGTCGCGCACACAGTTTGAAGAGTCCCCTGAAACAACCTTGTAATCGAACAATTTAACAATTTTATATTGACAAGAAAAACTCTAATCAAGTCATTCTCCTCCACCAATCAAGAAAAGTTTGTAAAACTAAAAATCTTAGAATTATATCTTAACGATATATGTATTTCATAGTTTTCGAGAGAAACATGTCAAGAATTAATAGAAGGGTAGATAAACGGAATAAAAGCTAATATGCCCAAATGATTCCCAAAAGTAGGAGGTTGGGCCGGTCCATAAATCGATAGAACCCACCATGTATAAATATATAAGTTTAATAAATGAAATAAGATACAAATTAGAATTACTGTTTTTTAATAATGCTTACGAGGTCAAACATTCTATGGGATCCACTGGTGATCAGCAAAGTATGAAAAATTTACAAAGAAGAGTCTGGTGACAAACTGCTTTCTTTATTTCTTTTTTCTTTTATATTTTAGTTCTTCTACTGTGTATCTTGATCAAGAAATCAACAGTTTTTGTTATTTTTTTTATCATCAACAGATTATTCAAAGATAAAATGATTAGAAGAATAGGGTTATAATGAACTATTTTGTTTTGGTGTTAAGTTGTCATTGGTGCGCAATCTGCACTGTGCAAAAGTAGATCTTCGGTGGTTGGTGGTTGGTGGTTGTAGGAATTGTGTAAGTGATGAAAAATCTGAATAATAAAAATAATGTGGTGTTAGAGGTCATAAAATTAACATATATTCAGAATTCTTTCCATATCATCTTATCTATTATGAATTTAAATTACCTCAATTTTTTTTTAATATAAATATTTCTCTAACATGTACTACTCATGCTATATTTATGGTTGGTTTGTTTATCTTCATACTCAATTTATATAAATTATTTTATTACTTATTTATTTTTTAATTTATTAAATTTTTATGTTGAATTTGTATTTATATCAATTTAATATTTTTTATTAACAAATTCATCATAATTATTTCAAAATGTCAAATTATTTATATCTTAACATTAACATATACACAATTACATTTTAATTTGTATATTTTATAGATAATTATTTATAATTTTAATAAATTAATCTTATATTTTTCCTTTATTATTGTTATTTTTTAAAAGATATATTTTTTTGAATGTTTTAAGTAGAAATAACTATATTAAATTTTTATGATTTGATTTTATAATTTAACTCTTTGTTATTGTGTAATTATTATTATTTAAATAATTTTGATCAATTGATATGAATTAAATATTTCTTAATAAAATCACATTATAATTTGACTTTTCATTATTTACCTACTTGACAGGATGTGTGCGAGAAAATGAAAAGTGTGTTTAAGGTAGAAAGACCAAACGCCCACACTTTGCAATTATTAATAGTGAAGCGACATTTCATATGTTAGAGGTTTTCCTTGGTCCAAATAGACAGTCTACTTAGTTACCGGATTCGCAGGAACAGGCCTGGATCCGAGTCCGGATTCATGTCGAATCTGTGATGGATCCGAGCAGGGTCCATCCAAAACCCTGTGGATCCGCTCGGATCCGCAAGCCGCAGATCCATAGGGTTTTGGACGGACCCTGCTCAGATCCATCACAGACCTGGGAGGATCCGAGCGGATTCTTGAGGATCTGGCGAGAATCCGTGCGAATCCTCAAGGATCCGCGGCAGTAAAAGAGTAAAAAGTCAAACAATGACTTATAAAACACAATTTTATATCATTTTTTTTCCTTATAACCCTAAAACGACCCCTTTTATGAGTCTTCAAACACATTTTATTTCTCATTGTGCTCTCTATTATTCTCTCTCATTTTGCTCTCTCATTCATGCAAGCTTGAAGTAAGGTGATTGAATTCGAAGGAGCTCGATTGTGGAGTGGCAAACACCTTCCAAGAAACACTATTCAATCTATTTGAGTGATTAAGGTATGCATTTGAACCATATTCTCAAGTTTTTTTGATAAGTTTTGATTCTTGAAGTATAAGTTTTTCATTTTGTATAAGTTTTGAAGTTTTCTTTTTTCATTTTTGTTATAGATTGCAACAATGAGTAGTCAAGGTTCAGTGGGTGGGGAGGGATCTCAAAGATTTAAAATTGATAAAGGGTCTCCTTTATGGAGACACACCACAAGAATTTCTCAATGTGTTGGAGGTGGGGGGTATGTATGGAAATGTAATTTTTGCAAAACACAATATAGAAGCTCCTACTCCCGAGTGAAATTTCATCTTTTAGGCCCTGGGGGACAAGGGATTAACATGTGTGAGGGGGAAGATAAGAAGGGATTGCTAGCTGCACAAATAACAACTTTGGTAAAAGAACAAGAAGAAGCTGACAGAATATGTGCAAAAGGGAAACAAGTTTCTTATACCAGTAAGAATAAACATAAAACAATGCAGCCACCCATTCAAATGCAATCTAGATCACATCCATTCTTGCCTATGCCTTCTACGGATGAAGATGTAGATCAACCACACAACACCCCCCGCAAGAGAGGCCCATTAGATAGGGCATTTCAAAATGAGTTAAGAGAGATTGCTGATGCCAAAGTTGGACGCTGTCTCTTTGCAAATGGTGTTCCATTCAACTTTGTGAGATCACCTTATTTTAGGGAGATGTGTGAAGGAATAAATGAAGCACCTTCTGGTTACTGTGGCCCTAAATTTGAAAAGTTGCGCACCACCATATTACAAAATGAGAGAACAAATGTAGAGAACCTACTAAAACCAATAAGAGATTCTTGGATTCAAACAAGTGTGTCTATTGTTTCAGATGGATGGAAAGATTGCAAAACCCGTCCTTTAATTAATGTAATTGCTGTATCCCCCAAGGGGTCAATGTTTTTGAAGGCGGTTGATTGTGAAGGTCAAGTAAAAAATGTAGAGTTCATTGCTTAGATTCTCATTGATTCCATAGAGTCTGTGGGTCAACACAATGTTGTCCAAGTAATTACGGACAATGCAAGAGTTTGCAAGGCTGCAAGTGCTTTGGTAGAGGCTAGATATGATCACATCTTTTGGACACCGTGCACCGTCCATTATCTCAATCTAGTGATGAAGGGAATTGGCACCGAAATAGAATGGGTGAAACAAGTGTATGAGGAGGGTGAGGAGATTCAAATGTTTGTGACAAATCACCATATGTCACAAGCAATTTTTAGAACTTACTCAAAATTGGAATTGTTGAAGGTAAATTTTAAAATTTAATTTATAATTTATTTAGTTTCATTTATCATTTTATAATTTTTATGTCATGTTTTAACTTTCTACTAAATGTTTTAGGTGGCTGACACCCGATTTGCCTCTCACACAATTGTGTTGAGACGTCTTGTCAAGGTGAAGGAGGCCTTATCACAAATGGTTATTAGTAACCAATGGAGCATCTGGAAGCAGTCCAGTAGTGTGAGGGCCCAAAAGGTGAAGGCACTGGTATTAGATGATGATTGGTGGACTCGTGTGGAGTATGTTTTGGAATTCACTGATCCCATCATGTCTATGCTTCGATTTGCCGACACTGATGAACCATGCTTGGGGGACATCTATGATAGCATGGACACAATGTTGGAGAAGATAAAAATGGTAAGTTATAAATTTAATACATTCCTTTATCTTTGTTTATTGAGAGTTATTTAAATTCAAAATTGACATAATGATAAATCATAGCTTACATCAAGATAACTTACATGAACATCATTTGATATCCTAGGTCATACATAGGAGAGAGAATGATCCTAAGGACACCTTATACAAAATGGTGGAAGCATTGGTGTTAGAGTGGGGTTGCCGTTGCACCAAAAGACCGATCTATCAATGCCCGATACAACCACTCAATTTATAGTACATAGGAGGCGGTTAAGCCCTTGTCACGAATCCCGAGGGGAGCGCTGAACATTTTGCCAACAATCTCCCCCTCAGCGTTACCCGAGGGTCTGAGGATTCGAACCTATGACCAAGCTCTGATACCACTTGTTAGAGTGGGGTTGCCGTTGCACCAAAAGACCGATCTATCAATGCCCGATACAACCACTCAATTTATAGTACATAGGAGGCGGTTAAGCCCTTGTCACGAATCCCGAGGGGAGCGCTGAACATTTTGCCAACAATTGGTTCTTCATCGTTGGAACAAGATGACCACACCTTTGCACCTCCTAGCATATGCTATTTCTCCCAGATACTATAGTGTAGAAGTACTTGGTATTCCAGGTAGAGTGGCACCATATAGAGATGCTGAGGTTGCTAGTGGGTATAAGAAGGCATTTGATAAAATCTTCTGTGATCCAGATATTGGGATAAGTGTTAGGAGAGAATTTGGATCATTTATCTCAGGAAGAGATTTCCTCCCTGCTGCTATCAATGACCAAAGCAAGATGGATGCTATTAGATGGTGGTACCTTCATGGGCAAGATTATCTATACCTCCAACCTTTTGCAATTAAGGTTCTATCACAAGTAAGTTCTTAAGTTTTAACTTTTTTTTTCTTTTTGTTTTGTCACTTGCATTGTAGAATTTAATACTTAACGCTCTTGAATTTATCTTGTATTTTTTTAAAATTTTGTTGGTTTTCTCTCTAGGTTGCGAGCTTTTCTGCCGCTGAGCGGAATTGGAGTACTTACTCCTTTATCCACTCAGTCAAGCATAACTGGTTGGCTACAAAAAAAGTAGAAGATTTGGTGTAAGTTCACAACAACTTGCGTCTCCTGTCACAGAAAAATCCAAACTACAAGAAGGGGCCAGAGAAGCTTTGGGATGTAGCACCCGAGTCTGCTGACCTAGATATGACCATTCAGGATCTTGCTAGAGCCACTTTGGCTGATGTGGATTATGATGGTGATGATGATGAGGAGACAGTACTCTCTAGTGCTAGTGGAACCTATTTGGGTTCCATTAATGATGATTTTGATAAAACACTTGCAGCTACTGGAGACCCCATTGATCCAATTTTTTTTGATAATCCATTTGATTGATGAACCATTGAACATTGAATCATGTCTCAAACTTTAATGAACAATATTTTGAATTGTCATTTTGTAATTCAGTAATTCAATGTGCTGATTTTATTTAGAATCGTCAACATAGAATCATAGATCAATGATCAAGTATGCTATTTGAAGTTTTAATGATCAAACATCATAGATTCATAGTATGAAATGATTTAGTTTTAGAATTATCATATTATGTATATTTCTCTTATATTTTTGGATATATAATGCATACATATGTGTGTGTGTGTATATATATATATTTTTCAAAGCTCTTTTCTCCCTTTATGGATTAGTGATTAATCCTTCAAGCATGGATTTTTATCTTATAGGATCTCTTTATCCCTCTAGTTTCAAATTTCAAAATTTTGATCCCTTAAGGTTGGAGGTGTCCTTAAGACTGGATCACTTTTGTTTTTGGCTTTGCTTTTTGGGAATAGAATATTCCTAAGGGTGAATCCTTGATGGGTTGACTAGTGAGTAGCTACATTCACACACACACACACACACACACACATACATACACACACACACACACACATACACACATACATACACACACACACACACATACATACATACACACACACACACACACTCACGAATCCTTACAAATCCAAAATAGGAAATTTTTTTTTTTCACGAATCCACGAACCGGATTCCCGAACCCAAATCCGTCCCCGAACCCGAATCAGTAACTAAGACAGTCTACCTAACTCAAGGAGGGGGAAACGGCAAAGTTATTTTTATAGATTAGGGTTTCTATTTTTAAATTAGGGTAAAGTGGATCCTTTCTTGTATAGTGAAGTGGGCCCTCCTCTTCCCAATCTCGTCTCTTGAGCATTCTTCTTATCATGTAATTTACTATTATTATTTTTATGAAGGCTTTGCACTCGGTGTTTTAAAAAAAAATCTTGCATATGTAGGTGCATGAATAACTTAAAAATGAACAATTTTTTTTTGTCCTTTCAATAATTTGCACTCAATTTTCGATCTAGCTCCATTTAATTTTGGAAGTGTAAATGACACTCAATTTTTATCTAGTCCTATTTATTTTGAAAGTGAGTTTAGTTAAGAATTTGTTATGTTGCTTCAATCAAAAAGAGGTAAAAATTTATTAAATAAAAAAGAGCACAAAGCATCAAGAAACAACAATCAATAGGTGATTCAAGATTTTGTTAAGAATTGAAGATCAAGAATGTACAAGTTTATGTGGTCGGTAAATGAAGAAATTAGTATACATCGAATTAAAATAGTGTACACCGAGCAAGTGTAGTATATACCAAGTATAGTATTAACCGAGTAAGAAGTCACTGACAAATCAGAGTATTGATCGAGTGAAATAAATAATATGAAACATGTGATTCCTGACTAAAGATGATGAGTTGGAAAAATATGGATAATTCTGAGGTTAAGGAAATTTTTTGTTATGAAGATGAAATGGATGACAAAATTGAAGGAAGATCAGATGATGAAGAATGAAACGTGTTTGAGGTACAAGTTCTGAGGAAATTTAAAGTGGCAAAATCAACGATGGAGAGTAAGAGGAAAAATATTTGGCTAAGAAGAAAAGGGTTTATGATCATGTCTATTTAAGGACACGAGATTAAAAAATATAATGCACGTGAGAAGGAAATTGCATTCATGTGAAGCTGGTCAAATAGGTTAAAGTAAGAACTGAGAAAATCTGCAGACTATACCGAGCGTTAGAGAAAGGAATTAACCGAGCAAAATACAGTTGGAGGATAAGAAGAAATTTAAGTGATTATGATGGCCAGAGGTATTATGAGATTAGCATAGATTTGAATGAATCAGATCATTTACTGTTGCATTCTAACCATTGCTACAGATAAATCTCTTAACCGAGTGAGAATTAATAGTCTTAATTTATTTCATTATGACATTCAATGAATGTTGATTTTTTTCTTGTTGACCCCAAGTGAGTGTTTGGTCATAGGGAACTGTTAGTGATAAATCCTCTAACAAGGTCACACCTTACAATGTGTTTTGTAACATTTAATAGGGTTGGCTCTTAACCGAGCTCACTTTAGAAGAGTGAAATTATTTTGGGTATTGGTCCCAGGTGTTTTTTCCCCTAACAAGGTTTCCATGTTAAAAATCAAGAGTTATATGTGTATGAATATGATGATTTTTTATTTTTCTTTACACATTGCAATTACTGGTTTGATCGATATATACACTAGTTAATTTTACTGGTAATCGGTTAATGATAAGAAAGGCACGAACAAAGTTTTTACTGAGTTGTTTAGATTATTTGAAAAAAATGTTTTATACATTGGGGAGTATTTGGGATTGTAGGATAATTATACTTAACTGATTCAACCCTCCTCTTAGTTATCTAACACCTTCTACTAAAACGTATCTCTCTCATGAAGACATTTTTATGAAAGAGACAAATACTTTATCCTATTTTCCTTTCCATGCCTTTTCTTTTAGGGATCAAGCTTTAGTTAGTCATGATTATTCCTTTCCTAAAGTGTGCTTGATGAAGTCAAGACTGGAGAAGTCTCCTAAGGAGATGTTCAATCTTACAACAAGAGTCAACACAACAAAAAAGAAGAAAAGCACAACAAAGATATAACCAGATAATAACAAATTTATTATTAGGGAACATCAAATTACATCAAGCATGCTGGGTTGTCAGGCCTTCCTAGCTACAACCATATACAATGAAAACAAGACTCAAATCCTAATTTCTATCTATCTAACCTCATAGCTCTCTCTCTCTCTCTCTCTCTCTCTCTACTACCTAAACAAGAACTATAACCCAACTTATAAACAAGATTGCCAATCACAAGTTGGCTTATCCAATCACAATCTCCAATATAAAGAAAATAATTTACAAACATATAGGTTAGGACCTAAATCCATAAGAACATCCAAAAATAAGGATATCACGATGCATGATTATACAAGGAGGTCAGCCATGAACATAAGAAATTCGAACAATGTACCAAAAGAAATTGTAAACCATGAATCGTCACTGCTAGCCGAATCTCGCCACCTTGATCATTAGAATAGGAAACCAATATATAATTGGACCCAAAATGTGAAACTATGATCAAATAAGGAACATAAGGATGCAAAATACAATATATAGGTCCACATGAGTTCCAAAAACCACGATCCATGACTGCACATGTTAAATCCTAATGATAAAAAGCTGCATAGTAAATCCCTAAGATCATCCCCAACAGGAAATGAACACATTATCCATAGCCACTAAATGATCCAAACTTGAACAACCACTAACCAAAAGAGATGTCATAGGAAAATTCTCCTAGATAGGTCCTAAACATCACAATACGATCACACACACCAAATCCAACTCAATCATTTAGACCATAAAATAAGTACAAAATACAAAATATCTTTTTGGTTGATGCAAGATTTCCAACTACCCTAGGATATTCTTGCATTAGACACCCTAGGTCAGAAAATATGTTCTATGAGAGGAAATCATGAACATATGATGGGATTTAAAACATATATCCCATACTTATTCTTCATCCACATATGGACTCTTGTCCTATAATCAACATTGTCTTTCCTATGTCCACTTTATGATTCTTCAAATCCATCTTCCCTACACTCTTCTCTAATAGTAACCGACTTCTACTATCCTCCTCCTCCTGCTCACTCAATGTACCCCTGCTACAATTTTTCAGCTACCTTTTCTTACCATCGATACTTCTCTGAACCACTTCATCATCAGACCTTTTGATGATATTTAAAAAAAAAATCTAGTACCATATGCACCTTTTTGTCCAATAATTGCAAGTTTCATCATCTATTGTACTGCCATAGAAAAAGATGTCATCTACACTTTAATCTCTACAAGTTCCTCATATATGTTCTTCTCCTTAACTTTCTCCTTTAAGTTCTCATTTTTCTTAATTCCACTCCTAAGAATAGGTTCATCAATTCTTAGCTTCTCATGTTTTCCACTGTCAATCAGACAACATATAACAACTCCATATCTACCATTCCCTTATTCTTGCATAGGTATCAATTTATACTTGGATCTTCCCTTCCTTACCACATAGGTATTAGCATGACCATTAAACATAATATGCCTATAAAACTGCTAAAGTCTCCCAAGAAATAAATGACAAGCATCCATAGGCAACACGTCACATAATATCTCATCATAATAAGTCCCAATTGAAAACTAACTAGGCATTTCTCATCAATCCTAGCCTTAGATTCATCTTACAACCAACTAATCTGATAAGGAGCTCAATTTTTTCTCCTTTCCAACTATAATTTACTAACCATTTCTTTTGAAACAAAGTTATTAGAACTGCCACCATCAATGATAACATTACATACCTTATCCTTACATTTACATCTTGTTCTAAATAAATTCCTTATTTGCACCGGTTCATTAATACATGCAGTAAATCTTCTCCTGACATGAACTTCACCTTCTTCAACAAAATGTAATGTATTCCCCTATGAAGTTGATGTAACCTCTCTATCCAAATGTGCAACTCTTCTGTTAAAACACTGAAAATACATGTGACCTATTTCACCACACTAAAAGAAGTACCTATAAATTCACTTTTTCCTCTTTGTCCACCATTGTAACCCTTAGTGGTTTGAATACCACTATATCTTTCATCAATCTTGTTAGGAATCTCTACCACATTACTCCCAACACTTGATACACTAGCCTTACCACCCTAGTTCCTATTATTCTTCCTGCCTTAAAACCTCTTGTTCAACTTCTCTTCAATCCTTAATGCCATGTAATAAGTATCTTTAATTGTTGTCATTCGAACCGTAACTAACTACTCTTGAATACTAGGTTTCAAACCATAGATATATCTAGAAACCTTTTTCTTATCATCTTCAAAATGACTAGTCCTAATCATGATCTGGTAGAACTCTTTGGTATATTCTTGTACTGATTTGTTAGCCTTCTTAAATTCTTGCATCTTCTTGAACATTTCCAATTCATATTCCACTAGAATAAATTGTCTCTTTAAATTATCAACCATCCTATCCTACTTAGTAATCTTTTCTTTCCCTTTCTTATTTCTCTCCAATTGAACTTCTCCCCACCATATACATTCATGACCCTTTATCTTTGTCTTTACAAATTGAATCTGATAAGAATCTTCCACTTATTCATACTTGAAGTATTCTTCCATCTCATTAATCCAATCAATAAATTCCTCTAGTCTAAGGCTGCTAGCAAATGTAGAAACTTCAATTTTAGGTCTCTTTCCAATCTTATACATAGCTTTTAGGAATCTAGCCTCTTATGGATCTCTAACATCTTCTACAACTTCTTCAAAGTGTTCTTCTTCCTCATATTCTTCATCACTATCTTGAACAACTTTTGGTGCAGTTCTCCTTCACAATTCATCTTGTAAATCTTACACTTGCCTCTATAGAGCCCTAAAACCTTCATCGGTGACTCCGTGAACTCTTCTCAGAGGCATATTCAATCTAGAAAATTTCAAGAATAATCCTTTGCAATTGTAGGTCAGATCCACACTTTGCCACCCCACAATAAACCAATTCAGGATATTTCCACCATGAAATCCGATCAATGCTCCAACAACTAAAAATCCTCTATTTGATACCACTTGATGCATTCAAGGTCGGAGAAGTCTCCTAAGGAGATGTCCAATCTTGCAGCAAGAGTCAACACTGTTAGAGTAATATTTAGTTTGCTTACTAATTAAATCATATTGATTTAATTCGTTAAGTTATTACTCTTTTGTGCTTAAGCTTTCTCTTAGGTGCATTAATAATTAATTCTTTTATTAATTATTAATGTGCAACCTAGCTTTTTTAGGCTTTAGGGTTTTGTTCACCTTTATAGGTTGAACCTTGTAAATACTTTTTCTTTATCTTGGAATACAGTTTCTCTCACATCGCTGAGATTTTCCAAGCCCTTGCTTTTTGTCTTCTTGGTTTCCTTTCAGCAACAGGTTATTTGCATGCAGGTGTTCTTGGTGTTCTGTGAAGTTGGATTTCTCAACTTCTACATGGTATCAAAGCTTCCTTACTGCTACCTGTTCTGGTTCTTTTGAAGCAAGTTTTTTCAGTTTTGGTATTCTCTGCAGGACGTTATTTTTTGTTTCTTTTTTGCCTGCAAAAAAGAATTTTTTTTGGAGCATTTTGAGCAAAAACGGACACCACCATTGCGCTCAGAAGGCTTGGGAGAGTCAAAAATCATATAAAATTTGCATTTTTGGCCACTGTGACCTCTGGGAAAATTTTTCTCCCTCCTAGGGCCGTATGGCTCGAAAATCAAGAAAAAAAATCAAAAAAATTAAAAAAGGTGTTTTTCAGGATTTTTTGGACGCTGACGGCAGCGCAACCAGTGCGCCACTGTCGCGCCACCCCTGCGCCGCTCGCCGGCCACCGCCGTACTACCCGCCGGTTGCCGCCGCGCCACCCACTAGCCACTTGGCATAGCAGGTGACATCACCTGCTGGATTTTTTTCTGGCAGTTTTTAAAAAAAATTTCGGGTGATTTTTAAAATTTTCCTGCAACAATTTTTTTTCCAGTGATGACATCACCCATGGTCATGATGACATCATCAACAAGCTCGTGACATGCAGACGACCGTCAATTTTTTTCCCGTGATTGGTTTTTTCCAGTGAGCTCATTTTCGGAGGTGCAGTTGGTTTTTTGGCCATAACTTATGCATACGGTATCCATTTTCAAAAAATGAAATATCATCGGAAAGCTCTTTTTGAGCCAGAGACAATGGTGCTAGTTTGATTTTCTGATTCAGCCGTTTGAGTTATGTTTTTTGGCATCAAAGTAGAGGCTTCTGTTTCTTCCATCTCTGCATCTGGCATCCAGGTTTTTTTCTTATTTCTCGTGCCTTCTTAGTACTTTGTTGTGTATGGGGGATAGTATTATACTTTTTTTGGGGGGTGCTCTTTACTTTCTATACTTTACTTCAGAAAGACCCTTCTACTCCTGTCTTCTTTCTCTCAATGGCGGACTCTTCTGTCGCTTGCCTTACACCTCAACTATCACACTCAGAAAGGGCAGATGACCAGATTGCTTATGGAAAAATGGCTATGGTCATGCCTTGATGCGGCTCAGCCAATTCTACAGAGGCCTTATGAGGCTCTTATGCATAGAAATAGGATGGATGAGGCAATGGGCCTCATTGCAATGAAAATTTTAGATGGGTTGTTGTTCCACTTGGATGGTTTGACCACACCCAGGGATATGTGGGACAAGTTTTCCACCTTGTTTGGCACAATGAATCAGTTCAGGATTCTACAGATAGATGTAGAGTTCACCTCCTTGATACCTGAATCATTCACCAGCATTGAGGACTTCTTGATGAAGTTCAAGTCTCTTCATTCTATTTTACAGGTT
Organism: Chamaecyparis obtusa; assembly: GCA_027943335.1. Taxonomy (NCBI): domain Eukaryota; kingdom Viridiplantae; phylum Streptophyta; class Pinopsida; order Cupressales; family Cupressaceae; genus Chamaecyparis; species Chamaecyparis obtusa. The sequence goes on along the minus strand of BSBK01001263.1, from coordinate 660,829 downwards.
GCTGGAAAGACGAAGTCAGATGATGAGTGTATCTTTCTGATACTCTCAAAGCTTCGTGGCCCTTATCAGATTTTCACTTCTAACTTCTACTCCACTATGGATGCACTAGGTGCACGACATGTCATGCCCTCTTTTGAGACCTTCTGTGATAGGTTGACTCGTGAGCAGTCCAAGCTCAATTAGATGGATTCACTTACAGGTTCACAGTCATAGGCATTGCTTGCCAAGACACCTCAAGATTCTCAGAAGTAGAAGCCGAAGCAGATATCTGATTCCTCTTCTCAACACTCTACTGGCCCACCATCTTCTTCTAAGAAGGAAGAACAAAAGACTGAGAGCCCTACCTGTTCCTATTGTCAGAAGGGACCTCATGATGAGTCACATTATTTTCAGAAGAGATTTGATGGCTATGAGAAATAGATTGCAGATTTGCAAGCTCTCCTTCAGAAGAGCACTATTTCCTCTCCATCCTCTTCCACCTCACAGGGGTTTTCTTTTCAGTCTTCTGCCTCTTCTTCGAAATCTGGACAAGATTTTGGACAGGGTCATGCATTACGGGCTTCCATTGCATCCCCTTCACAGGTCCCTTGGATACTAGATTCTGGTGCTTCTCACCATATGGCATCTTCTCCGGAGCTCTTCTCTTCTATTGAGGCTTCTCCTATTCCTCACATTCTCATGGGGAGTAACACTGTTATGGCAGTCTACGGGAAAGGTTCTCTACGCATTCAGGATGGCACATTCAATGATGTATTGTATGTTCCATTTCTGTCTGCAAACATTCTCTCGATTTACTAGATTACACACAGTGGATCAGGGAAGACAGTTGAGTTCATGCCATATTCAGTCTTCATTCGGGATAGTGTGATAGATGGCATTGTTTCTATAGGGACAATTGATCATTCCACCCGTCTCTACACCTTCTCACACTTTGGTCCCCCATCTCCATTATCAGAGCATAGCTCTCCTCTTCCGCTAGAGCATCATGTGGGACAGTCAAGTCACTTGAACCTCTGTGTTGTTCTTGAGACCACTTTTGTGACTACCTCACCTCATCTTGTTGGGGTTTCTTCTCTCCAGCAGGACTCTTCTTCATCACTACCAGACCCTCCAGCTCCATTCATTGAGCCACCAGGTGTAGTTGTTGAGGATTCTATAGAGGACACTCATCTCCTCTCTCCTGACAGTATCAACACACCTGTCATACCCCCTACATTGGGGATTCCCTTTCAGGATCCTTGTGTCTACTCCTTTGAGCATCAGCTCAGCCTTCCAGTGACACCTCATCTTTCAAGGGTACCTCTTCAATGTCCACTATCTTTCAATCCTTTGTATTGGAGTCACAGTGGTTCATTCATTGTTCCAGGGGTTCTTTCATTCTGGGGGGGCTTTAGAGCCCTGACCCTCTCTCACAGGGGGGTTGGCAGCACACATTGTACTTATGGCTTTGAGAGAGTCTCTTGAAGTTATTTTTTGTCTTTTTCTTGCTTTTGTATCTCTTTTTGGAGAGGAGTTTTTCCCACTGGGTTTTCTCCTTTGTCTCCGGTTTACATGGATTTCCTTGTACTGGGTACCTGATCAGGCCTTGTTGCCGGGACCCATTTCCTGCTTTCATAGCTGTGCTAGGTTAGCTTCACCTTGCGCTTAGCTTAAGGGGGGGTGTTAGAGTAATATTTAGTTTACTTACTAATTAAATCATATTGATTTAATTCGTTAAGTTATTACTCTTTTGTGCTTAAGCTTTCTCTTAGGTGCATTAATAATTAATTCTTTTATTAATTATTAATGTGCAACCTAGCTTTTTTAGGCTTTAGGCTTTTGTTCACCTTTATAGGTTGAACCTTGTAAATACTTTTTCTTTATCTTGGAATACAGTTTCTCTCACACCGCTAAGATTTTCCAAGCCCTTGCTTTTTGTCTTCTTGGTTTCCTTTCAGTAACAGGTTATTTGCATGCAGGTGTTCTTGGCATTCTGTTAAGTTGGATTTCTCAACTTCTACAAACACAATAGAAAATAAGAAAAGAACAACAAAGATATAACTATATAACAATAAAGTTATTATCAGGTAACATCAAATTACATCAAGCATGTTGGGCTATCAGGCCTTCCTGGTTACAGACATATACAATGAAAACAAGACTTAGATCCTAATTCTGATATATCTAACCTCAAAGCTATCCTCTCTCTTAGTCTCCTACTACCTAAACAAGAACTACAACACAACTTATAAACAAGATCGCCAACCACAAGTTGACTTATTCAATCACAATCTCCAAGATAAAGAAAATGATTTACAAACATATAGGTCATGACCTAAGTTCATAAGAACATCTAGAAATAAGAATATCATGATGCATGATCATACAAGGAGGTTGGCCATGAACGTAAGAACATTGAAAAATGTACCACAAGCAACCGCAAACCATGAATCTTCACTGCTAGCTGGATCTCACCATCCTGACCATTAGAAAAGGAAACCAATGTAGAACTAGACCCAAAATGTGAAACTCCGATCACATAAGAAACATAAGGATGCATGATCCAATATATAGATCCACACAATTTCCAACAACCATGATCCACAACTGCACACATTAAAACCCAACTATCACAAATGCATGATAAGTCCCTAAGATCAGCCCCGATAGGAAATGAACACATTAACCACATCCACTAAATAAATCCAAAATTGAACAAGCCCAAACCAAAAGAGTTGAAATCATAGGAAAATTCTCCTAGATAGGTCCTAAACATCATAATACGATCGCACACACCAACTCCAACAAAGGATCAAAAGCCAATTCAATCATTGAGATCGAAAAATAAGAGAAAAATAAAAAAACATATTTTTGGTTGATGGAAGATTTCCAACTACCCTAGGATTCTCCTGTATCAGTGATTTATTCATAGGGATGTTCCTACCCTATATGATTATTTTATTTGGGATGAACCCTTAGATAAAGATATTGATTACTTTCTCCCTCATGAAAACATTTTGAGTCAAAATCTTCCTCCCTAAGGAGTTCTTTATTTACAAATATATTCGTTCCCTCAATAATTATCCTATCTGGGATGAATCCTTATATAATGACATCGAAGAGGAAATTTTAAATACTTAATTTTCTTAATATCACCTTACCTTCATTTAACACTCCTTATATAAATTAAGCATTAATCGATGTCCCTAGTTTCTCTCCTAAAGATTTTCTTATCCATGAAGATACCTTGTAAAACAAGGATAATGTCATTCCTAATTTCCTTAATGCTCTCCCTTCTAGTCATGAACCCATGAATAATCAAGACCCTGATCAAGTCAATTTTATTGTTCATGCTCAACCTATGGTATCCAACAATCCTGTGATTAATATCTAATGATGTACTCAATCGACTTCCTCTCAAACTCCTAACAATCCTATCATCATTGTTAAAGGTTATCCTCAACAATCTACCCCACTGACCCCCCTACTATTCTAACGGGCCTTAGGTCCTTTTAGGAAGGCCAGTGGGCGCTTTAAGGCACATATAGTTGACGGTGGACACCTATGATTATGTTCAAGGGATATAATCCTCAAAGTATTTTTCAAACTCTAAACAGGCCTATTATAACTGTCAGAGGGAAACCTACAAGTCCTTTGGAGTTTGTTAATGATTATCATGTGGTGTCTCACATCTATTGCACAAGATAAAATCCTCAACCTACTAATCCATTTTTTCCTACTTCTCTCCCACCTTCTCAACCCGTGCTTCCTCCTACACCCCATCTTCCTCAAAATATTAGATAGGAGTATGACTTAATAAAATAACTCCGTAATACCCCTACCAAGATTTCCCTTTGGGAGCTTCTTCAAAATTCTCCTACATATCATGAAGCCTTGTGAAAATCTTTAAATACTCTTCCAAATCCACCTCCAAATCAAGACAACATCAATCCCTTCTTGGAATGTATGAATACTACACTTGCTCTAGCTAGGATTGTCTTTACTCAAGATGACTTTCCTTCAAAAGAAGTTCAAAATTAACATGATGACCTTATGGTAGTTGTCCTTATCAATGGTAATCTCATTCATTAGACCTTAGCTGATAATGGATGTGGACTTAATGTTTGTAGTATGGACATGTTAAAAGAAATCAAAGTTGTTGCAACTATTAAACCTGATTACATTCCTATTCATGGTTTTGACAATATTGCTAAGAAGACATTGGGCATTTTCACATTATTTCTCTACAAGCAATGAAGTACACCATTGAGAAAGTCACATCTGCATGGAAACCTTTCCTTGTTTTAGCGAAGAAAATCTACAAGGATATTTTTAATTGGTTTCAATTCTAAAATTTCACACCCTTTGTCCCTTGGAGACAAAAAGGGGAAGATTGTATTTTGGTCAATATAGACACATGGGTAGCCAATGCACAAGGGAAGTATTGGCAATATATACAAATTGACAGGGTGATACCTACTAGGGGAAGTATTATGATAAAAGCTTTGTGTATATACTCTTTTACAAGTTTTGATATGTTTTGCCACCAATGTCAAAGGGGAAGATTGTTGGCATTATGCATAGTTGTCATCATTGACAAACATCAAACACACTATCATAATGTTAGAGTAGGAGCGGTGAACTGATAGTTGTCATAGTTGACAAACATCAAACTTGCTAAGTAACCAGTGTAAATGAACCGGTTACATAAAGGGAGACTAGTCATGACAATACCGGTCTTGTCTAATTGGTCTAGTAGAGCGCTAAACAAGGTAGGTGAATCAACCGACAGAACACCAATTTTCATGCAATAGTATCAGACCTACCGGTCTGTGCTTTTATGATTTTCAATTGTCTTGTATATTCGATCGAGTTTTAACGAGATACGTTTGACAATTGGAGTTTTGCATGCGAGATTTTTAACATGCCTTCCAAAACAACGACATTTTGGAGGACTTGTAGCTTGGCGCCACAATTTGAATTTGAATTGTGAGGATCATTATATATATGGGTCATCGTGCATAAGCTTAGTGTTGTTGGAGCAATCAAGTGCAAATAGATAAAGTAGAATAACAGAGTCTTTTGAGAAGGGATACAATCACCAAGAGTGAACAACAAAGATTGAACAACCAAGCTAAGCGAGGAATAGAACATGTATGATTTCAATGACAGATTAGGTGTCTACAGAAGATCATCTTTCTTATTGTTTGAAGTTCGTGAAAATCTCTTTATCAGGGTGAACCCTAATAGGTTCCTTTGTATAAATCCTTTAACCGGGTGACATCTTGATTGACGTTCTTAATTCCTCTGGCGAGGCAACTCCTAACAGGGTTAAGATTTTAACCGATCTATGTTAAATCCCTTCACAGGGTAGCACTCTAACAAGTGTTTTTGTAAGCCTTTAACATGACAACTTTATTACTGCAGTAATGAAGATTGTGGGTTTTGTCCCACCGTGGTTTTCTCCCTCTAATTAAGGGTTTCCACGTATAAATCTTGTTTAAGCTATTGCATGTGATTTTTGTTTAAGTAAGTTAAACATACATTACATTTTGATTATCACACAGTAGAATAAAATATGAAATAAGTTAATTTGACTGATTCACCCCTCTCAGTTACCGATTAGGATTAACATGGTGGTGTCTCCCCTTCAAGGGATGTTGGAGGGAGTCCTTAGGTTGCCATGTTTCCCACACTGAAAGTTGATCTATGCCATGATAAAGATTTTGATTTGTGTTAAAACTTTAAACAAATGGACAACATGATGGCAGATACAAATGGTTAACCATGGAAAAAGATGGAATATTTACATGGTATTGGAATCTAATTGGACTACTAATCCAGTTGTTATTGCATTTGTTAACTCGGATGCACAATCTATTACCTTTAACTACAGAAAGTTGGGAATCAAATATTTATTAATTCATATATCACGAACATCTCTTGCTTAGCAGAGTGTGGAGGAGGCAGTGAGAATGGGCTGGTGGTCGGATGCTGTCAAGTTCTCATAAATGTTTGAGAGTTTTTGCTGACTGCTATAGGGAATTTCAAAAAATGGGGAAGAAATATATATTCTTGTCTTCAATTGTGGAGCCCTCATCATTTAGACCACTTGAATTTCACAGCTTCACCTTGAGTTCTCTGAAGGATGAATTAGTTGAAAAGCATAGGAATCCTGGCAAGATATATATACGATTGTCAGTAGCCAAAATTCCTTGAAACGTCTCTCCATGGTCTGGAACTCTGTGGAACATGCCTCTCACACATAGACAATTCTATCACAGACAGAGACAGACATGCTCACTTACACCAACAAACACTTACTAGTGCCAATTAATAAAAGAAAAGATTCTTCAAAACCATGTATTAAGAAATCAAACTCAAATTTCCTAATAAAAATGAACCTACATGTTATCAAGTTTTCATAAATGTTTGTGAGTTTCTGCTGACTGATGTAAGGTGCTTCTAAAAATGGGGAAGAAAATAGAGATCCCTAGTCTTCAACTGCGGAGCCCTCCTCATTTAGATCAGTTGGATCCCCCAGCTTCACCATTATCTATCTGAAGGATGAAATGAATATCTGATTGGAAATAATAAAGATTTGTTGTCGGAGAAAACATAGGTATTGTGGGAAGACATCCAATGCTGGTTCATAGTCCTGTTCCTAAACTAGTTTCAATGGTCTGAAACTCCATGGAACACACACACATGTGCACACACACTTTTTAACGGCAATTGAAAAAAACAAAAGATTCATTAAAACCACATGCTTTGTTTGCTGTTGTCACTTTCACTGTGACTTGTGCAAATTAAAAAATAACGCTCAAATGTCCTTGCAAAAGTGAACCTATATATATATATATATGTTTTCTTGAAAAAATATGCATCAGGAGGCAGAGCATGTGATTTTGAAGAATCTTTTATGAACTGCCACTAGAAGCTACTTAGGAGGCTGCCTTTTGTATAGGTTGAGTGTTGAACCTATTTTGAATGATGTGTAGCATATGTAAAGCAGCAGTGGGAAAGAAGATTTGACTCTTAACAGGTTTATCATGTTTATCTTTGCTTTTGGGCTCATACTTTGTTTGCTTGGAAGGACAGCATCAAAGTTTTGGTCTAGCTGTTCATAAGTTGAAGAGTGGCGATTGTTTCTTGTTTTATTCTTGAAGTTTACATGTTTTGAGATTCTGTGTAATTTTGTACTTCTGGTTTCTTTATTGCCTTCCTCTTATATTTTCAATCATCAAATCTGATGTTCTACTTTTTCATCGGATTAGAGTTTATGTTTTCTGGAAAATGTAATTCTACACACCTTTGATTTTGTGACTAGGATTTATGATGATCTATAGTAGCCTCAAGAGCATTTTTTCGCATTTGGTCCAGTTTATGGGTTTTGAAAATTCCTGAATCATTTTCTTACCACACTTCATGGTTTCTAGTGCTGGAAAATACAGCATTTCCGGGTAAGAGTTGTACCGGAATCAGTTACTGGTCCGAATTGCCTGTGGAGTCAGGAAGGGTGAATTGTGTGGAAATAGTGCAAGGCATACTTGGGCAATTCTGGGGTTCACATGGTGATTCCAAACTGATTTCAGAATGATTCTACTTCTAGCTTTGGTCTTTTTTCAAGGCAATTGTGTTTGGAATTTTTGACCTGGGAAAGCCTAAATGACTCTGCCCAAACACTAAACAAGTACATTATGGAGTCTCAGCAACAGTGGACAATGAACAGGGAAAGGAAAGACGTTTTTGTGTGTTGATAGGGCTGCCCACAGCAAACAGTCAAAGAATTTCTTATGATTTCTTTGTTGAATTTGGCTGTTACAAAGATCTCCCAAGTGTTTCACTTCTACATATTTTTTTGCATTTTCTGGTGATGTGCATGCAGTTTAAGGGAAGCAATTGACATTTTTTATTCTTTACTGGATCTTAAAGGTGTTGATTTATAGCCAAATGGAAGTCATAACTTCCTTTTAATGCTTCACTCACCCTTGCTTTTTATTCTTTAGGATTGGCGGTGACTGAATATTTACTATTATCTAGGTTATGGATTTCCTTCGAGTGTTCAATCTGTTTCATTGAGGCTTGTGTATTTTTACATTTAAAGACCGGGAGTGACATGTTACATGGTATTACTGAAGTCCTAGTTATGGATGCTACTCTAGATCTGGTTCTTGGGTCAATTAGAGTAGGTTCTAGATGTTTTTCTTAATTTTTGGAATTTAAGGTTTTAAGGTTTAGAATTATAAATTCTCATGATTCATACGACATCTTATATATTGAAATATTTGTGTGCCTTAAACTAAATTTGTGTTTGGGTTATTTGTTCCGTTCACAATTTTATGAAGTCTTTATTCATTTTGATAATGATATCGTGGACTAAAATATTGGTATCTAAGTTATGGATTCTCAAATTGCAGTGGCTTCTGGACGGACCTTATGAAAATGCAAGTAATTATGTAGGCAGGTAAAGATGGTGTTTAAGACGAAGAGAAAGCTTGAATGGCTATTGTCTGAAAGCGAATTTATAGTTGAGACATAGAACAGCTGATTTGTTTTGATGCACGAGGTTTGTGAGAAGCTTTATGCTCTGTAATTATGTTCTACTTTTTGGTTCAGACAATGTAACTTGGGTATTTACTTTGTAAATGCTTTGCAAACGGGCATTGTTTGTTTTATGAAGTATTAAATGTTTTATCTTGAACTTTTTAAAAAAAAGTTGTATGGTAACAAGTCAAGTGGAAACATGCCAATATGCGTTTTAATCAATGCTGGTTTATCACCATGGTAATGCACAAAAGTCTCTTTCTAAGCCAGGATTGATCATGATTAGTAGTTTGCATGCTACGATTCTTATAGGCGTGTGCTGGCTATAACATCAAGTGTACTCACTGAAGATAGCAATTGAAGAATATGGTTTCATTTCAAGATTGAGTCATCAGTAGTTTTAGAAAGTTTGGCTTTGTAATCTATGGTGTACTTGACTATTGTAATTAAGCTACAAGGGATCTAGTGAAAATTGTAGGACACTTCGGTTCTGTTTTTGTATAATCAAAAGTAAAAATGTGTGCTTAGTTCACCACTGATTGGGAAAAGTTATGCAGGTACATGCATGCTTATCAATGCTTATCAACGATGAACAATTGCAACTTGTAGCTGGCTTGTAGTATGTGTTATCAATAGGCTTTGTAGCTGGCTTCAGGAATCTGGTGGATGTTGCTTGTTATCATAATCCTCTTGTTATTTTAAGGCCACTTTTTCTTAATTTTTTGAAGTTAAAAAATAAAATTTTAAAGTACTTGCGATCCTAGTAATGAAATGGGAACCTTTGATATTATCAAATATAATACCTTGCCTGGACCATCCAGAGCCCGAAAGCATCTGAATAGAACTCCACTTATTCAAGGTGAAATTTGTGAGCGGAACATGACTTTTGAAGGAACTGCAAGACTAGTAAAGAGTGTCATATTATTGTTTCACTCTTGAAACACATTGAATCTTGATCATGAATGCATCTCTTTGTGTATACCTGGAAGAGTAGAATGGACGCATCCCTTGATTATTCTTCACAAGTGATCATTCAGCAGCATGATCATATGTATTATCACATGAGCGCTCATTAGTGAAAGCTGTAAATTACAATGGAGAAATATGCAAGTAGTAAATCCCGTATGATTCACTTATTGTTTAGAATATGATATCATGAAGGCTCAAGCTAGAAGGGCTGATAAACGGAATAAAAGCTAATATGCCCAAATGATTCCCAAAAGTAGGAGGTTGGGCCGGTCCATAAATCGATGGAAACCCACCATGTATAAATATATAAGTTTAATAAATAAATTAAGATATAAATTAGAATTACTGTTTTTTAATAATGCTAACGAGGTCATAGATTCTATGGGACACTGGTAATCATCAAAGTAGATAATCATGAAAAATTCACAAAAAAGAGTGGTGACAAGCTGCCTTCTTAATTTCTTTTTGCTTTTATATTTTAGATCTTCTGCTGTGTATCATGATCAAGAAATCGACAAGTTTTGTTATTTTTTCATCATCAAACAGGTTACTTAAAGATAAAATGATTAGAAGAATAGGGTCATAATGAACTATTTTGTTTAGGTGTGAAGTTGTCATTGGTGCACAACCTTGCAGTGTGCAAAAGTAGATCTTTGGTGGTTTGTGGTTGGTGGTTGTAGGAATTGTTTACGTGATGAAAAAGAGTAATAAAAATAATGTGGTGTTAGAGGTCACAAAATTAACATATTTTCAGAATTCTTTCCATATCATCCTATCTATTATAAATCTAAATTACCTCAAAATTTTCTATTATGAATATTTCTCTAACATGTACTAATGCTATATTTATGGTTGGTTTGTTTATCTTCATACTCAATTTTATATAAAATATTTTAATACTTATTTATTTATTATTTTATTAAATTCTTGTGTTGAATTTATATTTTTATCAATTTAATTTTTTTATTAATAAGTTCATCATAATTATTTCAAAACATCAAATTATTTATATCTTAACATTGACTTATACACAATTACGTTTTAATCTGTATATTTTGTGGATAATTATTTATAATTTAATGAACTAATCTTATATTTTTTAATTTATATTGTTAGTTTTTTAAAAGATAATTTTATTTTTGAATGTTTTAAGTAGAAATAACTATATTAAATTTTTAGGGTTTGATTTTATAATTTAACCCTTTATTATTGCTGCAATTATTATTTTTTAAATAATTTTGATCAATTGATATGAATTAAATATTTCTTAATAAAATCACATCATAATTTGACTTTCAATTATTTACCTACGTGATGGGACGTGTGCGAGAAATGAGCCACAACATTTAAAGAGGGAAAAATTGAAAATGGAAAGTGTGTTAAAGGCAGCAAGAACAAATGCCCACACTTGGCAATTATGAATAGTGAAGCAACATTTCATAGGTTGGAGTTTTTTTTTGGGTCCAAATAGACAGTCTACCTAACTCGAGAAGGGGGAAACGGTAAAGTCATTTTTATAGATTAGGGTTTTTATTTTTAAATTAGGGTTAAGTGGATCTTTTCTTGTATAGCGAAGTGGAATCTCGTCTCTTGAGTATTCTTCTTAATATGTAATTTACTACTAGCACTTGCATTGGTAGAAGGTGCAAGGGGTACGCCGATAGGTAGTAGATGTGAAAGAACTATTTAAGAAAATGTGGAAAATGTGGCATCGTAGAAGCAAGTCTTGTATTTAGGAACATTCACTATGGATGAGTTGAAATTAAAGTTTAGGCGAGCTATATATTTTGAAGGTATTACCCCCAAAAAAGTGTAGCATTTAAATAAATTTGAACACATTAAAAAATGTTGTATACGTAAATAGAAGCACAACAAGTATAAACAAAAACACAGTAGGAAACCAAGGTGTTTTTGGTTGATGGATGGAAAAACACGTAATGTGCACAAAGAAAGCATAGTTGTTTGCATGCCATTAAATTCAAATAGCTACATCATAAATGTGATAGTATATTTTTTATTAAATCATTTACCAAAATCCAAAACTAATAAAATTAGATTTTCATAATAAATGGTATTCTTTATAATAAGAATTCTCACATTCAAAAACAACGGGTTGTCAAAGTTCAAAACTTCTAGAAGTATAATAATAATAAACAAAGTGATTCCATGGACAACTTTAATAAAATAAATACTTCTCAATACATGATAAAAATCTAGCATAAGTTAAAAAATGTATGGTTTATGTTTTGATGGACAAATATCTGTTTGGGTGAAGATAAAAACCAACACAAAATCATCTCTTCCACCTTTTGCTAAGGATTGTAATCATGTTAAACCTTTTTTTTACGATGGATACAAAACACAACATTTATAACAAATTGTCAAACTGCCATTAAGCATATCTCTGCCAACAACTTTCCCAATTCCCACTTGGAAATTTCAGATTTCTAGTTATTACTTAAATAAAGGCATATGCTTGATTACTATTGAGAGTTAAAAAATCATGGAAGTGGATGTATGGTTATATATCTATCATAAGGAAATGATGTCAATCACACACATATTGGTTAAATTTAAGCAATACTTGGTGGATGGTCAATTTGTGATCAAATTGATCAGAGTAACTTTTGATCTATTTTATCATTCAAAAGGATCAAAATAAGTGGAAATAAAAGTGGGTGAGAAAACTCAAAGCATATGATTTCATCCTCTGCATCGACTCTGGTTCGATTCTCCCTAAACTTGAACTCTAGAAAGTTATTGGCCTTCTCTTTTTTGGTAATGTTTCCAAATGCGATCTATGGTGTCTTTTCCCCTGACTCTACATGCAAGCCACTTCAACTTCCATTTTTTTGGTGGGGTGATATGTAATTCTTTATTCTTTGGAAGCACTCTTGTTGTGCCACATGCATTCAATCCGATTAGACGAAAACAAAAGAGATGTACCCAAATTTTTATATGAGTCTTCATCATATTGAAATGTTTGATTCATAAGAAAAGGTTGTTCTTTATTCTCTCTACTTTAGGTTTGAGAAATTGGGTGAGAATTTGATGAACTCATGGACTTCATGGTCCTAAGATGCACTACTTAATACTGTCCAGTAGAGCATAGTGGTGGATTTTCAATTTCCTTATGGAATTTAATGGGTTGTTTCCTATGCAATGCATCAATTAGTGAAATTTTTATTCAAATGTAGAAATCAATGTTCATATTGGAGATGGGTATCCATTAGCCACTTGTGCATAGGAATAGGCTAGTGGGGCCGATGCAAATATTCGACCCCATAGCCAGTGCCCATGTAGTACAGGCTAACTCACAAATGCCCATCCATACATACCATCCTTTTTTTGCAGAGTACTATATAGAGTGCTATTGATAGACATGATCCAGAGTAAATTTATTCCTTTTAATTGCATTGATCAATAATTTTATTTTTCTTTTAATTATAGAATTTTTCATAACAGCTAAAGTGTTTACTTAGATTTAGGTGAAAAATAGTTTAAGTGATTTTTATATAATTTATTAATATTATTCTTTTTAAATAAAAAAGATTTTAATATAAAATTATAAATAAATTAAAAAAAATATTATGATAGAAAAATTGTTAAGATAGTTTTATAAAAAATATTTGATAGTTAAAAATATTTAAATTTGATGTTATTAATTGATAGTAAGAAGTAAAAGTTTTTACTCAAGTCTAATTATATATGTAATTTTGTTGTTGTTAATTATAATTTTAATAATATTATTAAATTTATATTAAATGTTAAGCCTTTAATTTATTTTTTAAGATATTTTTATTAACTTTGATAAATATTTTTAAGTTTTCTCATAAAAGTAACAATTTATGAATACATAATTTATCTTTTGCTTTTAATTTCAATTTTTTGATATATTAGTTGATTGAGATTGTTGTGTACCCAATTCTCAATGTCCTTTTTTACATAAATCATTCTTGATAGACATTAAATAGTCATTCTTGATAGAAATTAAATATTAATTATATATATCAATATTAATATACTTGATAATATTATAATTTAATATATTATTACTAATTTTAGCATCAACTCTAATTATTATTATTAATTTTAGCACACCTTGTATAAAAATAATTGAAAATTCATCTTCCACTAATATCATTCTTTCCATTTCATGTATGTTCAACTCTTTTTTCATTTAATGCCGTGTTGGTACCCATATAGACCCCGAAAATAAACTTTCAAGTTTAAGGTCTTGAACCTCTTCGAACTACTTCGAACCAAAGTTCAAAGAGGTTCGAAGTGGTTTAGTTTGCATAAGAAGATTCACAAGTTCAAAGGTTCAAAAATTCAGAATGCAGGTTCAAAGCACAAGTTTACTTTGTTAAACCACTTTGAAAAGAGTTCAAAATGTTTCAAACTAGTTCAAGAGGTTCTAAATGGTTTAGGAAGTTTGAAGGTTCAAAGGTGCAGTTCACTGGTTCAGATTGGTTCAAATTAGTGCAAGGAAGTGCATGTAGGAACATTTGGGCTCAACATGATTCATTTCAGTTCAGAGGCATAGTGAACCAAATTCAAGGCTCAAAAGCATTGTATTTTCCTATTTGATATTATTTTTATAAGAATGGTTAAGTGCCTTCATTACCAAGTGCAAAAGATGTGAAAGATTGGTGATAACTTAACACAGCAAGATTGATTATTCTGGCAGTTTTATATACCTCCACTTAGAGATGCATGAATTTTTCCTCAGATATAATTTGCTCAATCTCTTCGGTCAAGTTGTGCACGACTAGGATTGTGACAACATATCCAAATATTAAGGAAATCCAACGGTGGAATAATTAGTTATGGCCCCCGCACTGAGGCCTAATTTGACTGTCATAAATATTTTTAAGTCCGCCCAGCATTAGGAATATTTTTATTTATGACTAATGTATGCTTATGCCACCGGTCCAAATATAATTTAAAACATTGAAGTATATCTTTAAAATCTTTTCATAAATAGTTTATGAAGATATCAAATTAAAGGAAGCATGCATATTATCGGAAGGAAGGAAACCGATTAAAGGTTTTGAGTGGAAACAGTTTCAAGAATAAGTTATTGTAACTGATAAGAATCATCGGGCAAGAAAATAAATAGAGGATAGAAAGACAGAGCAGGGGTTCCTATTTTTGGACCTTTGGCTGGAGACTTTGGGCTGTAGGCAGAGGGGTTTTAGTTTCTGGTTTTAGTTTGTAATGCAGGGGAAAGGAGATAATTTATTTCCAGATAGTGATTTGTATACAGAGCTCAGCTAGATCTATGTGGTCTTTTTGTATGTTCAGAGAGGGGAAACATTAGTATACCAAAACTTTGATATTAGATACTTGTTCCTTGATCAATATTAATCTTTGAGTTATTTTGGTTTTCTCTGAATGTGACTCTGTCTTATTTAATTACATGCATGATTATCACTTGGTCTTTGAGCCTTGGTTATTCATGTACTTGGAAAGATTGATATGTCTTCCTCCCTTTGTTTTCTATGTAATGTAAATCTCAGATAAATGGTCTTTGTGTCATTTATTGTTTGTTTTTAGTTGAGGGTTTCTTTCGCATCTATTCTGTGTTTACGGGTAGATGTTTGTGTGCCTTTCATGCTTTCCTATTAAAAGCATTCATGTTTATAGTTTAGAAGATTCATTGCAAATCTTACAAGGGAGCTGTACCTTATTAAAATTCAGAGGGTGCTTGCACAATCCCATTGCAAAGCGACCCAACTGTTAGTGGCTTATTGTGTCTCTGTGTTTGGGAAAATAAGGGTTATTCTGAAGGTTTTATTGGAAGAAAAATCTGTTCACTAACATGCCCCTTTCCCCATCTAAATCATAATTTTTTTTAATTTCATTTTCTTTTAGAATTTTTATCTAGATCTTTCCTAATCTTCCCTAATTCAATGCTTTGTATTCCTTTTCTTAATCTTCTTCAACCATTTTATTTCCCTGCACCTCTCTTTACATTTCTTTATTTTCTTATTCTCATTTCCATTATCTATATAAATCTATTATCTATGTTTTGAATTGGTTTAATATCTCAATAGAGAATTTCATCCTATGATGAGATGGATTCAAGCTTGAAATTATTACAAAAAATCACTCCCTATCCACTTTATTTTACAAGGCTTTCATATAGATTTAGTATTGTAGGACTAATATTGGTGAAAAGTGTAATCGAATGATATAAAAAAAGACAAAATATCAACTAACAAAACCAGAAAATTACTCCCTTTCTAAAAGAAATAGTCATATTTTACACAACCATTATAATAGTAATTTTTAGATTACGTGTAATTTATTTCACTTTGAGCCAAGGATTGAGGGGTATCCATTCTTCCAATGTTAAATTTTAATTATATATATTTTTAAGTTACATTTTTACTTAAAGTCAAATATGTACAATTTAACAATAAATAAATAATATTGTCCAAGGGGGTTAGGTTAGTTGGTTGAAGCAACGAGTTCTCATTGTGGAGATCCTAGTTCAAATCCTAAGAGGGACATCTTTGTGGAATTCTAAGTTGTGACTATTGGTCTTCCAATTGTTATTTCTAGTGTGGCTACTCGTAAGGAGCTCATAAACTTGTAAACTATCTAGTCTGATTGTCTCTTGTTGTTGATCGAATGAGATCAAAGTTTGTAAACTATCTATAATATAAAAAAATAAAAATAAATAAATAATATTGAAAAATAGAAAAATACAATAATATAGTAAACTAAATTAGATAATATAATATTATTAAGTACAGTAATATTAATTTTTATAATTAATATTTAATATCTATCAACTAATTATACTAAAAATAAGTTGAAATGTATAAATTATAGATAAATGATATATTAATAATTTTTTATGAGCAAATTTTAAAATGTTCAACAAATGAAACAATAAATTAAAGAAGTGTTTCTATAAATTTATGAAATAATTGAAATTGTAATTAAAAATAACAAAATTATATAAAATATATACTTTTTAGTATGTTAAAATTCACTTAAATTATTTTGTAAATTATTTTTTCACCTAAATTTAAGTCAAACACTATATCTATTATTAAAGATCCTATATTTAAAAAGAACACATTTACTCCATATCAAAATTGTTTTAAAAACTTTTTTATTATTAAAAACCATATATATTAATAAATTATATTATATAAAAAAAAAATTGACTTAAACTATTTTTCACCTACTGAATACATTTACTCCGGATCATAATATCTGGCAATAGTACTCTCCATAGCATAGTATTTTGGAAAAATTTGTACATGTGTGCAAAAGGAGGCCATGGATAAATGAGGATCATAGAAAAAATTTCATTTCTTCCAACCTTCAACACCTCATCCTCTCCTTTCGAATCGTCCTCCAATCCAATAAGCTGACATTCTTGCTCGGTGCATATAATATTCATACCAAAGCTATTTTTTCTTTCCTTGTTATTATCATCAGGGAACCCCTCAACTGGATGCTTACAACTTCTTACAACAGCAATGGCTGCACTAGTTTTCACAAGGCTTTTGGATGAAGAAGCACCTCTAACTCTGGAGAAATTGTGCCTAATTTTAGAAGTGGGTTTGAGGGAACTTTCATTGCATTCCATGGACGATAGCAGAATCTTATGGAAAACAACAAATTTCTCCTCCGCTATCATTACATGGCCAACTTTAGCAACTTTTCCTTTGTATTGAGTCATTTGGAAGAGAGGCTGATGGATGTTAATAAGAACTCGATCAAACATTTTAAAGGAATTTAATTTGTATTAACATCATGTTGGCTACCCAAACTTATGAGTAACAAATATGAGAAAATGTTGAAGCCTCAAATTCTGAAAGTTGCGCTAGTTGGTTGTGACGTTATCCAATCTTTGAAGGATTTCTGCAAGAGATGTCGGTCTCTGTTGAACATTTATACATCAGTGGGGATGGTAGCCAACGCGAGCATCTACCAACCCACTGGGATTGAATCATTATCATATCAATCATTATGTGTAACATTTTAGATTCAAGGGCTCTATGGATTTTGCTCAGATTCAGATTCTAGTTTGATAATATGTATGAATGATTCTCGAGGGAAGGTAATGGTAGGACTAGTTTGTAATGATAGCTTTCTTGAAGAGGCCTGGAGAAAGTAGTTGCAAAAATAAATCCACCTGACAAAAGAAATGATAGCAGATTGTATGAATTCTTCTGATCTGCGACCCAATACATCACATCCCATCAAGAAAGGTGCAGGAAAAAATCATAACCCAAATCTATTAGAGTAAAGGTGGGTAATGTTTTGGACCGATGGAAATTTATGCATGGTCAAGTCCTACAAATCTGTACGCTAAAATATGTGTACTGTGCGCTACAATATAGACCTGTTTAGCAGATGTTATCATCACAACGTGATCCACTAGGAAAAAATGAACTGCGATTCCTGAGCATGGTTTTTTAATACCCACTTTCTGTGCTGATGCGATTCAATACTAGAGAATTAGCAGTTTTAGTTGGGAGACAGGTTTTCCTAGTGGCCGTACGCGAGAAACCTTGCAGGGAAAGCCTATTGGCTAATTACTATTTTTAGGAAGGCTTTGAAATCGGTGTTTTAAAAATAGGTGCATTAATAATTTCAAAATGAAACATTTTTTTTCCAATAAACTCCACTCAATTTTTGATCTAGCCCCATTTACTTTTGGAAGTGTAAATGCCACTCAATTTTTATCTAGCCCCACTTACTTTTGGAAGTGTAAATGCCACTCAATTTTTATCTAGCCCCATTTATTTTGAAAGTGAGTTTAGTTAATAATTTGGT
Source organism: Chamaecyparis obtusa (assembly GCA_027943335.1). NCBI lineage: Eukaryota > Viridiplantae > Streptophyta > Pinopsida > Cupressales > Cupressaceae > Chamaecyparis > Chamaecyparis obtusa. The sequence goes on along the minus strand of BSBK01001263.1, from coordinate 642,529 downwards.
ATGTTGTCACTTGTAGGCCACTTGAGGGTTAGCACTTATTTTTTTTTTTAAAAGGTAAAAATTTATTAAATCAAAAGGAGCATAAAGCACTAAGAGGCCACAAACTATCATATCCTATCATCCTCAACAATCTTATCAAGAATTTGAAAAAAATCCCGAGGCAAATCATCTTTACTCCCAACATTCCAACTAATCATCTTTTTAGTAGCTTACTTAGCCAAACAATCAACTACTTTATTCTACTCCTTGAGAATATAGCCAAAAAAAGATTCAAAAGCATCCAACAACATCAAAATTTGTCTACCTATCATAACTAGATGCTAGTCTATATCTTCAATCTTTTGTTTATTCAGCATGTCCATCACAACCTAAGAATCAGACTCACAGATAACCTCACTACTACATTTGGGGCCAAATTTTGACAAAAGTTTCCAACGGGTAACTTTTTATTACAAATTTGGTGTTTTTTAATTGTAATAGGCCCCGATGATGTTGGTATTCTGATGGGTGTTTAATTGACCATCAAAATTTTGACAGATTCGAGGTATAGATAAAAATAAAAGTGAAACGACCTCATCATTTTTATTTTGACTGGATAGAGAAGGAGCGGGAGAAAAGGAGCGAAAGCTAAGCACGGGAGAAGGTATGTGATTTCTTCATCTTTTGAGCCTCCGGCATCATATTCGAATGCATTTCATTTTATTTGATCATGAATGCTCTCTGAAATGACTGCATTGTACTGGTGTCATGCCCTAGCCAGTGCTTTATCTCTATTATTTGATGTTATTGGTGCTTGTGCTCAAGGATATCGATTCACTATATTCAAATGTTTGGATTCACGTTTGTTGATATTACAGGCATATATGTTTAATGACGCCATTGTATATTGCTGTCACTAAAATGACCGCATTCTATTGGTGTTGTGCCCTAGCCCGTGCTTTAACTCCATTATTTGATGTTATTGGTGCTTGTGCTCAAGGATATCCATTTTTTTGAAATGTTGATTGTGGTTATCAAATGGACAGCCCGTGAGCTTCTAGATAGGCGCCATTTGTATTGATAGCTTAGTGCATCAAATGTATTGTATCATTGATAGTTGAGACTTTGTTAAAAGGAAACAGGACAAAGAACGATTTTTATTTAGTTTCTCTATTTTGATCTCTAAGTGGCTTACAACCCTAGAGAAGTATATGTAGATTTACGGATGCAGTTGCAGGATACATAGCAGCCGATAATTCACAAGAAATCCATGCATCCAATTTGAATAGAAATTAATACAAAGAACTAGGGTCCTCCAATGGCCCAATCATCCGAACCTTGACTGTCCCCTCAACTAGTGACCCTTCAAAACCAGGTTATCATGGAATCAGTGAGTGATCCTTCATTCTCCTGGTGAGCTTCTAGCTAGGTGCCATTTGTATATTTGATAGCTTAGGGCATCAAATGTATATTGTATCATTGATAGAACTTTGAGACTTTGTTAAAAGGCAATAGGACAAAGAATGATTTTGATTTAGTCTATCTATTTTGATCCCTAAGTGGCTTACAACCCTAGAGAAGTATATGCAAATTTACAGATGCAGTTGCAAGATACATAGCAGCCGATAATTCATAAGAAATCCATGCATCCAATTTGAATAGCAATTAATACAAAGAAATAAGGTCCTCCAATGGTGCAATCATCCGGATCTTGACTGTCCCCTCAACCAGTGACCCTTCAAAATCGGGTTATCATGCAATCAGTGAGTGATCCTTCATTCTCCTGGTCTTCCCTGCATCCAAACATATTGGAAATATACAATACAATGATAAAAAGTCTTTCACAATCCCCCTTCCCTCAAGGAATACTATCAACCATCCCTTCCACATAGCATTTCACTGTTTTATGAGTGAATTTGTAGGAACAGTTAGCATTAAACAAGGAGCAAACTCCTCAACACATCTTGGAAACCATTGAATTCAATAATAAATGAAACCTAACACCAACACTATTCCTTCCATAGTTGCAGGATACATAGCAGTCGATAATTCACAAGAAATTCATGCATCAAATTTTTATAAGGATATCCTACTAATCAATAGGAATTTTCTTGGGATGACCAATGATTATGCATTTTGATGGCAGTGTGCTAGTTCAAAAGGATAATATAAATTTGAAACAATTTTTTTTTATTTTCTCAAACTATAAATGTGGTTAAAGGGAAAATATTATGTGGAAAGCCCACAAACCAAGCTAGCAAATGATTGTACATCAAATTATTCCTATATTCATTCAAGTATTGCTATGCTTCAGCTACTTGACCTTTGAGCTTCATCTAGAGGAATGTGTAGCTTTAAGATAGAGTTACTTCTTGGGCCTTACAATAGGGTGGAATATGATCAAGATTTGTTTAGGCTGTATCTTTGTTAGTCCCATTGTTAGGTTCTTATAGTTCATGGTTTGAATCTATTATGGTTGTGTAAGGGATTTGTAGATGCTTTTTCTAACATAATTATTGGACACCATGATTGGAACAATTGGTTGTTGGCTATTGTACACATGAATCATATCTGTCAATGGTTCTTTGTGTTCAAAAATTCGTTGATCAATCTTTGAGATTTATTGTCCCAGCTTTAAAGAGTGATATAAGATATAGTGAGTGCTATCTTTTTCAAGTGTTTTGTGGGTGCCATTATCTTCTAGGAGTAATTGTTGGAACCAAATTATGTTCTTTGCCTCTAGTAAATATTGCAAACACAATTATCTTCTTGGTGAAGGGTTGCTTCCATCCCCATGAGGCACTATTGCATGGTTTCCATTCCCTTGTAGTATAGTGAACCTAATTTAATACAAGTGTGCACTATTTTGGGATCCATAATTTATGGCCCCTACACTGTGGTTGTTAGCCTAATTAAGATAGGCCTACCTTTGCATATAATAAGAGGCCAACATGAAACAAACATCCAGAGGTTAGGGGGTTGTTCCCTGTCCATAATTTATTATTTAAGTGCTAAGTGATGATGGGTATATCGTGTAATTCATACCTAGTGTGTCTCTTTCTTTCTCTCCACATTTCACATTAGGAGTATATGTTATAAAATACTAATGAAATCAACTATTGGTCAAATCTAATCAAAATTGCAATATAAAGATTAAAATAGATCTTGAAGAAATATGGGAACCATTTTTGACAGATATTGTACAAACGAAGAGAATACTCCGAAGAGGAAATGCTTCAATGTGGAATAATTGAAGGACAATATTTTACTTTTATATGCACATCTGCAATGTTTTTGATATATTTCTGAGATAACAAAACCATAGAAAGAATAGCATATAGAAGAAAGTAAAGAATAATGATCATACTTTGAGATATTGTGGAAACTTAAAGGAAAAAATGCTTGGTGGGGTTATCATGCAATTAGTGAGTGATCTTTCATTCCCCTCTTTCAGTGACCCTTCAAAACTGGGTTATGATGCAATCAGTGAGTGATTCTTCATCTCCTGGTCTGCCCTGCATCCAAATATATTAGAAATACACAATACAATGATAACAAGTCTTTCAAAATCCCCCTTCCCTCAAGGAACACTATCAACCATCCCTTCCACATAGCATTTCACTGTTGTATGAATGGATTGTGCATGAACAATTAACATTAAACAAGGAGAAAACTCCTCAACACATCTTGGAAACCATTGAATTCAATAATAAATGAAACCTAACACCAACACTATTCCTTCCATTCACTTCTACCAAGAATAAAGCATTTAATCCATTCAACATTACATATAATCATTAGACAGTTACATTTCCTGACTGTGTAGAGGAACAATCACGACCAAAATGATCAAAACTATTTTCACCCTTGCAGAAGCTATTCCAAACCTTAAGTAAAATGAGCAATATGCTATATCAAATCATTCATATTCATAGTAACCATTCGAAGGATCATTTTGTCAATGAACCCTCTGACTGTACCCCTGCGACAGAGAAAGGAAACCTCAAAATAGAGAAAGGAAACTTAGTAAAACTAGTCTATGCCACTATTTGTGAGGGAAACTTAGTCATGACATCAAGTATCATCTCATCATGGTATATTCACCATGTTTCAACACCCCATTCACTCTGATCTATTCAACTTACACCATTCTTCTTCTCCAGGACTCAAAGGCTTGAAATAGTATATGTGGTAAACATTCATGAAATACTAAAGAAGACCTGCTATTTTTCAGACAAATCTTCATTGTCCCCCACAAAAAACTAAGTAATAACTACTCTACCCTTAGTTTGTTTAACAATGTACCATATTAGATAAAGTAGGTTCTATCACACATGGCACAAACTCTCTTCAAACTCACAATACGTTGCATATGTAGTACAAAACTCATGAGATTCCAAAGAAGGCCTCACTCTTAATGAGTTATAAACATGCCATTGTTTCAGTTTTGCTTGCGAGTTATGATAATTTTTGTAAACATGCCATTGGTTTAGTTCAATGTATTCATTTTTGTCAGACAAATCTTCATTGTCTTCTGATTGTCTTCTTTATATAGTAGCATGTATTAATTGGCTGACAAATAAAGAAGCATTTAGACAATCAGAAGACAATGAAGATAATTTTAAATGCATCTAACACAATTTTTTTTTACAAAACTGAACCAATGGCATGTTTACAACAAAGAAAAAGAGTGATAATAATATGCTGAAAATTGTATTCTATTTAATACACGCCAAAGGACTAGTCCCAACAATTCTTAAACATACTTTATCTGATATGATGAATTCTTAAACAATTAAGGTTGGAGTAGACATAGTTATCACATAGTTTTTTTGTGTGGTACAAGGAAGATTTGGCTGATTAATAGTGAGGCCTTCTTTAGAATCTCATATAAATTTGGCTGATTAAGATGAGAAGAAAAACACAATTCATTAGTTAAATTTTTCAATTTCATGTATTTTTTCTCCTATTTATTAGGTGCATGAGTTGAAGGTTGAATGTAAGAGTCTTATAATGTTGTGTTACCTTTGGATCTCGAGTTTTTGATACTCCTATGATGATCTTTCTCAACAAGTATTTTATTCTATTGTTGTTTTTTGAATAACATATTGGGAAAATACAAAATTATATACTTCTACAGGACAGTGAACACAAAATTGAAGCATCAAACAAGACTTGATCAAGTTGCAGGTGGAACGTGCACTCAAATAGTAAGTAATGTAGAATAACAAAATAAGTAATTTGTTGTATCTACATTTTGTTATTTTTTGAGATTACATCCATGTTCTATATTCACAGAATGGTTTAAAATTGAAATTTACAATTCAATAAAAGTACTGATGGATGTTGTTCCCTGCACCCTCAATCAACAACTTGCCTCCATTTTATTTTGATTTACAAACTACTATATTATTTGAATATCTTTTTTTCTTGCCACAATAGGAAAGAGTTTGAGGTGGAAGACTACAATAATAGAAGTGTTTCAATTTGGTATACTATACTACAACATCATTTCATAATTAAGTTTTCAATTTCTATATATAATTAGGTTATAGATAATCTAAGTGAAGAAGGATCATGTCAGAAAATCCAAGTGAAGAAGGTAATGGGGATGCAATCAATAGATTGTTGTCGAACTTTAAAAGAAAAAGTGATGGAAAATCTTATTGTCCCTGCAATAATTGTAAGGGCTTAAACATTAGAAGATTGCTAATCAAAACAGCTAAGAGACATTGTAGGGATAATGGTCACATTGAAGGAGGGTTTGATTATCATGAATTGGTAAGTTTTTCACTATATTTATTTAACAATTAATACATATATGAAATACACTTGATGATGAGATCATTATCATGGTTCATTTGTGTTCATCATTTTTATATAGGTTGACCTCCCTAGGGAAGTATGTGATATGGACCATGGAGGTGCAAATATTGAAGCTGAAGATTATGATCCCATGGAAGATGACAATGCGCCAGATGATGGTACTAATACATTGATCCATGAAATATTTGGTATTGGTGCAACTAATGATGATGATCAGGATGATGTTGATGTCATCCATGATATACCTCTACTTGAGAAGACAACCATGCCCCTTTACAAAGGCTCCCAAACAACTCTTCTCTTTGCTGTATTGTTGTTGTTGAACTTGAAGGTTATGAATGGTTTATCCAACACAACAATGTCATATATGCTAAGGTACATCATATATGTCATTATAGTAATTAAATGGTGAAACATGTACCATAAATATTGTTAATATTAACAACATATATTTTTTTCTATAGATTGATAGGTGAGTTCTTGTTACCACCATCGAATATTCTCCCTTGCTCATACCGAGAATTATGTGCCACTATGAAAGATATTGGAATAGAGTATCAAGCAATAGATGCTTGTCCCAATGATCATATTGTTTATCATAAAGAACATGAATTTGCATCAGAATGCCCTGAATGTCATACAAGTAGATATCAAATAGATCAAATAACAAAAAAGGTGCCTCATAAGGTTCTTCATTACATCCCCATTATACCACGTTTGCAAAGATTATTCAGGTGTAGTAGCTTGGCACAATTTATGGATTACCATGCACGCAATAGGAGTCAAGATGACATTATTTGAATGACTACAAATGGTTTTGTATTTAAGGACATAGAGAAAAAGTGGCCGCATTTTATCGAAGAACCTCAAAATCTCAAGGTTTCAGTGGCAGCGGATGGTGTCAATCCATTTGGAGAGCTAAGATATGTTTACACTGTTTGGCCTATTTTTGTCATCAACAATAACATTCCTCCATGGATGTCAATAAAGAGGGAGCACATTATGTTGGCAATGATTGTTCCAGGTATTTGATCATTTAATAGTTATCTGTATGTAATTATAAATCTTGTAGTAAAATGGTCACAATAATAATGTAATGTTGTTGTTCATTCAACCAGGTAAATACCAAGTTAAAGATATGAATATTTATATTGAGCCTCTTATCGACGAGTTGGTGGAGTTATGGAAAGGTGTCACTATGTATGACATCTCTAGACCAATAGGAGACAGACAATTTCAATTCCATGCAATGCTTGTATGGACAATACATGATGCCCCAAGGCTAACACATTTTTATGGTATGTTATGGTGAATTCAATTTACACATGATAATTCTAAAAATAAAAAGTAACATATTTAATCCAATTGTATCATTACCTTGTAGGTCTTCAAACAAAGGGAAAATTTGCATGTCCATTTTGTGGTCCAAAGATGAAATCTCGTCATTCAAAAAGTTTAGGAAAGCAGGTGTTTGATGAGCATAGACACTTTCTCCACAAAAATTATAACTATCAAATTACCCAAAAACATCTTTTCAATGGGAAAAAAGAGACTACATCTAAGCCACAGAGAATGACACCTCGCCTATGGAAGGTGGAATATAATAGAATTAATCATCAAGGTACTACCATTCTACCTAACAGTTTATGTTTGGAATTTGTATATTTTTATTGTGTTTTGTTTGCTGATTATGTGATTGATGATCGTGAATGTCATCAAGGCAACACTACCGAGCACCTTCCAAAGGGACTAAAGAGTTATCCTAGACAATTTAGTAGGTTGCCTTACTATGAGTAACTACAAAATGTGCATTTGTTTGATACTATGCATATTGGAAAGAATGTAATGGAGACATTGTGGAAGATATTGGATGGAAGACATGACAAAGAAAAAATTGTCAAAATTTGTAGCGACATTCACGAATCCAATCATGCAATGAAAAATTTCATTGAATCAAATAGAAATGGAGAACGGATTAATACAAGTGCCCTTCCTTGGTTATTAATAAAACAACAAAGTGATGCCATAAAGAAGTCATACGAAAAATTTAATTTTCCACAGGATTTGCTGCAAACATAAGTAGTACCATATCAAAGAAAAGTGAATTTGGGCCAGGGTTGAAAATGCATGATTGGCATACGTTCATCAAGGTAAGTCATGTTCTTTTGTATTTACAATATATTTGTAAACTGCATGTACTTCTTATTGTATTATATGAGAAAAGAATGACATGATTATTTTTATAATTGTTGTAGTATGTGCTACCCCTATCTCCCCTAGAGAACTTCGAAAATAACATCAAACAAGTGATATATGATCGTGAAAAATACATGAGGTAAGCAATGATATATGTTCAATTTGTTGTATATATATATTGTAAAGTCTCATGTTTATATATTTTTGTGTCTTGAATGTCTTGTAGGTGGTTGTCATCTAAAGAAATCTATAAAGAAGATATAAAATACTGGAAGAGAAGAATTCCTCATCTAATGTGTGCAATGCAAAAGTGTCTACCTTCAATCTTTTTCAATACACAAGAACACTACCTCATACACCAAGTTGAGGAGATTTAAATGTGTGAACCCGTACACACTTGGTCAAAGTGGATGGTTGAGAGGCACCTAAAATTTTTGAAGGCTTTGGTTTGGCAAAGAGCATGTCTTGAGGGTTCTATGATGGAGAGATATATGGTATACCAGACTATGGTGTACGTTACTGAATATCTTCTTAAGCTTGTAGAAAAGATCTATATAGATCGCATTTGAGATTTTGACACCATTAGAAAATTTGAAGGGGAGTACTTGGTGGGGAAAGGTAGAATGAGGAAAGTGAGAGGTAATAAATTATAAGATGTTAGTGTAGCTGTTAATTAATTTTTAATTTCAAAATTAATCAGTTGTAAGCAGTCTATTTATTTTTTGTACAGTTGCTTGAGAGTGGGATGCAATACATTTGTATATTGCAAACAATCAAGATTGGATGACAGAATGGATTGAATGATGCTATCATTTAGGTCACACATTAACATGGGAAGCTATGTTTTCATTGGTTAATGAAGCTCATCGTAACGGAGATCCAAATGTTACGCGAAGGGAAATAGATTTAGCACATGGTTTAAGAGATTTCCAGGTACGTATAAATTTGTTAATCACTCATACATTTATGAACTCTCGATGCATTAATTTATACATGTTTTACATATTTTTGTAGGTCAAACACCACAAGGCTGTGTTTTGCAATGGTCATAAATTTCACATCAAAAAGTTGGATGACACAAAGAAAATTTTTGATTCTGAGATAAGTGCAGTCTTTCAGGTGACTAATATTTTATCTAGAAATGACTTACATCCTCGAGAGTTTGAAAATTGATACTATGGCATTTTGGATGATATACTTAAGTGTGACTTTAATTCCTTCAGATTAGTTCTCTTCATCGTCAGATGGTATAGGCTACGACTTAATCAAAATGATCCTGATAGAACTGTTATTAAACATGACAATAGATTTCCAATGATTAATACAAGGTGGTTTGAGCTAGTTGGGGATGAACCCTATGTTCTTCCAAGCCAATGTGAGAAAGTATTTTACTTAGAGGTTCCACATAAATTGGGTTGGTATTTTGTTATTAGACATGATCCAAGAGGAAGGTCGATGAGGTATAATGCAATGGGAGAAGAAGATTGCGAATAACTAGAAGATGATGTAGATGATGATCATGAACAACAGTTAGTCGATGATGTTCCTGACATAACTTTTCTTGAAGAAGAAGAATATGATGATGATGATGATGATGATGATGATGATGTTGTTGTTGTTGTTTTTGTTGTTGTTGTTGATGATGATGATGCTGATGCCGATGATGATGACGATGATGAAGATGACGACAATGAAGGTGGTGGTGATGATGTCGATGCCAATGATGATCATGGTGATTAGTTGGATGAAGAAGAAGATGAATGACATGAATGAAATGTATAGTTATGTGATCACTGCTTAATCTATTTAATATTAATTTCTTGATAGAAATGTGCAGTTATGCAATCAATGCTTAATCTAATTAATTCGTGATGTACTTACTATGGTATGCTTATGATTTTTAATGTACTTACTATGTGGGTTTGAGTATATGTATCATGAATTTTTTAGCTAACATTAGATAATTGAATTACATATGTAGGTACCCGGACTCCTTTCACAAGCATCCCACACAGTCTCATGGATCGAAATGTATAAGTCAATACACCCTATAGAGATTAATGTATTTCACAATTTGCAAAATATCTCACATTACTTGCTATCTCTCTCATTTGATGGAGTGCAGGTAACAACAAATAGGTATTTGTCAGATGTGTCTTCCTCGAGCAAAGAAAGTGAGTCATTTAGTATGTCTGAATTAGGAAGAGCAACTAGAGGTCAAAAGACTAGAAGGAAATTCAATAAATGCATGAAATTTTTCCTTGCTCAAGGGGGGTCATGTTCTTTTGATGATGAGGGAAAAGGTGACATCGAGGTGCCCTCTAGGTACCAAAATCTACATAAATAATGGGTCCCTAAGGAACTTCCTCCAATAAACACTGATTTTAGTGTTAAAGACAAGATATATCGTATTGCACCATCGTCAATACATGGTTTGAGCCTATTTTCCATGGATGGCATAAAGGTCTCTTACAATAAAGTTGTTGAATTGATGGATTATGTTGGACCTTGTTACGATTACAAAAGTTGGATGTGAATTGTTCAATATAAAAAAAGTATACGTAGGTATGCACTCTCAAAAAATTATATTCAACAAAAATATAATGAGCAAAGTAAAATAGTGGCTATATACATTGACGGAAGGCCAAAAGCACCAAGGAATATTGTAGGTTTTATAAATAGCATGCGACCTCTGTCAAATATTAAGCAACTCAATTGCATATTTGAGGCACGCGAGGGAAATCGTGTATTTGTATGTGCGATAAAATCAATAAGTGCAGGGGAAGAGCTGCTTATTGATTACAATTTGAATCGCATAGATACAAATGATGTCACTATCATTAGGGTGCAGGTACATACTATGTACCATTAAATAATTAAGTTTTTTTGCCAACCACATTTAGAGAGTCTCCTCACCATCCACCTCATCTCCATCATCATCTTCTAATGAAATTTATCAATGTATCCTTTCTAATTATTGGTTAACTTTAAATAATAACACAAGACCACAATATGGAGCAACCACATAGTGGGGACAATGATGATCATGCATGCACTTCTTCCCAGTAGGTAAACCTCTTTGTTATTGTACTACAAATTAGATAGAAGCAAAATGTTAAATAAATTTTTTTATTATATTCTTTTCATCACTATTTCAGATTAATTCTAATAGTGTTAGTAATATTGTTGTCACAGACAGGTGGTCACCAGAGAAAGGGAAAGGAACCCGCAGTCCTTGAAAAGGAGTCCTTTGATGAGGACCTAGTTGTTGATTTTGGTGCTTGTGATGAGCCGGCCTATGCAATTAAAAAATTCCTCCACAAAATTGGAATAAGATTGGCTGAATTGGCATCTATATTCCCTCTGACTCTTGAGTCACAAAAGAGGGCAACTAAATTGATGCACCTATTTCAAAATTACCGAGTAAGTATTAATGGAATTTTTAATTATAACAAAAGTTCAATAATAGTTTTTATGTTATAGTAGTCTTTTATGTCATTAAAAAATAAGTGGATGTGTTGCTTTTACAACTTTTTTTGCGTAATTTTGATCTCACGGCCATGATGAAGGTACTGCAGCTAGTTCAGGTAGATCGCATGTTGGACTATATTTTATTTTTACTCTCTAACAATATTGTCCATGCTAATCACTAGTTTTATTATGCTCTAACAATCTTATTCTTCAGCACATGTCAATGATCATTTACTATCACCACCTCATATGATGGCAGGCTTAGATGTACTGTGTCCTGCAATGTCAGCAACACGTAGCATGACCACAGACGCCATGGCACCACCTACTTGTACACATATTTTATTTTCTCTATCATTCTATATATGTTTATTTCCCTTGAAATTTTTTTTCTTAGGGCCATTTCGTAATCGATTCGATTTATGCAACAGGGGATGCAACACTTGATGGTGATTTTCCTGGATGTACTAGTATTGCTAGTATGAAAATGGTGAAGGATTACATATTGCTTGTGAGAAAAGGAGTTCCCTTGAAAATAGCAAAACTTCCAGGTACTTTAAAGATTGGACCTTTCTTTTACTATACAATCGTATGTTAATTACACCTTGCATTCAATATGAGAAGCTTACATCTATTGTATTCTTAATTTATACTATTATATCCTTTGACTAATGATCCCATGATTATTTTGTAGGGAATGATGTTTTTTATAGTAAACTTAATGACAAGTGTTTGTGGATATTCGGGCCCACCATCTATATAGGGTGGAACATCATATCCGAACTAAAACCCCAATCCACTATTTTCATTTCATATCATTGCTAGGATAGTTATCATTACATCTATTTTTGAATCTAACACTGTTTTCTTTCTTAAGAGGTGGAAAACCCAAAATCAAAAGTTAAAGGATGATCTCGTAGAGAGTATGACAAACTTTTTTGGACCTCATGCATTTGAGAAGGGTAAGATCCTTCAAAGAGCTGGGATATGTTTGAGGTATATTAGGGACTAGTACAGGTGTACATTAACCAAAAACCCACATTACCAGCGCCCCCCTTGCATTCCTGATTTAGAGTGGAAATCTCTTATTCTAGATGCAAATGAGAAAACTAAAGTAAAAAAAGGAAATACACCACCAGAGAAGAAACGAAGGTATGTGATACTGTTAAGAATGTAATTGTGTACTAAATACTCTTCATATTTATATGAACTAACATATTTCAATCTCTTCATAGATTGCCTGACACATCATAGGCAACAAAGGCAAGATTGAAAAAGCATGGGCAACACAAGCTAGGCTCTGGCAGTTATTCAAAACTTGCTGCACGAGTTGTAAGTGTTAATATTGTCAAAATTGAATGAGGAAAAATACAATCTGTAGATGGCTTTTAACACTGAAAATAATTCTTTGATCTTTAAATATTTATTTATTATTTGAAATCTTTTTTTGTTTTGATGAAACAATAAAATAAAATTTGATGATACCAAGAAAAAATGTAGGGCATGGAGTTCAATGTAAGTCTCACAGAAGATGACAAGAGAATTGGCTTCCAACAAGGATATAAAGCCGTGGCAGAAAGATTAAGAAGTGCACAAGGTTCTATTGATGGGTCCGTCATAGTAAGTAAGCTAAATAGATGATATTTAAAATTTAATTATTTACCAATTAGTTTATTTGATGTTAAGTTCCAACATAAAGTGAGTAAATTTTTTTTAAGTAAGAAAATAATGATAACATGAATGTGTATGAAATTGAAATGCGGCCTGCCGATTCTTGCCGTACACAACCTATGTGTGTTGATGACAATGAGGATGTGCATCACAGTAATACAAGTAAACATCTTAAATTGATTGGTGTAGTAATACAAATTTATTGCAATTGGTGTTTGGATTAATGTAACAATTTGTATTGTAGCTGTAGAGAGTGTAGAGGCCGCTGTTAATGAGCATGTTGAGGTTGAGATCGAGGCCAAACAAATTGACCTTGATGTTGATGATGTGACTAGATCAGGTAAAGAGCTATATGATTATGGCTTGTAAAGTACTGCAATACTTTAAAATATTTTTAATTATAATAAAATGTTTTTAATTTAACCCTTTTATATGTTATTGCAGATGACCCCCCTTTTCATCAACAGAGAACTAGGTGTGCATTGAGATCTAATGAGAGGGTAGATGATCATCATGATGATATCAATACTCATCTTAACGATTACATCTTAAAAAATAGAAATCAAAAGAAAAAAAAGAAATGATTGTCATCTATGCACCTTAATTGATAATGATTGATTTTTATATGCCAATGAATTTAATTACATGGTAGTGAATGTTCATAAATATTATAATGTGTTAATGAATGTTATTGTGTGATAATTAATGAATGTCACATTTTATTAATGTGTGAATGAATGTTATTGTGTGATAATTAATGAATGTTACATTTTATTAATGGATGAAATAATGAATGAATGTTAGATGTTAACGGGGAATTTAGAGTGATGTTGGGGGGGGGGGGGGGGGGCCAAATGAGCTTCCACCTTCACGTGGTTGGCCTTATTTAGTACATAATATAAAACTATTCTTGAAACAAAGTGAAGCTCAATAAGTTTGTTCCTTATATAGGGTCTCAAGTGTATCTTTTATCCCACTCTCAACATTGCAAGGCTTCAAGTGGTGTTTTGATATTAGTTTCTCCATCTCCCACTGACATGTTGTCTTTCTCCTAAGAACTCTCACCGAGCTTTGATACATGGATGAGCAGAAGATGTCCCTTACAGGCTACACATATATAATATGGTAGATCTAGGGAACAAATATACTACAACATATAATGAGTCAACTTGAATCTATAGTTTCTTCATTCACAATGAAAATTCAAATTACAAGCCATATTTTAGATTTAATATTCATATTCATCTTCATCATGATCATATCCATCATGGTCAGCATTTGGTTCAACTTCATTTGAACCACACTCCATGTCGGGTACCATTATAAGGCATGGAGTGTGGTCATACCCATGTTACCATAATAATGAGTTAGCCTATAAAATTATGAGTAAAATACCTCGTGTATCATATTTATAATACTGCAGGTGCACCCGGGATTGGCCCAGGCACCCAAGTTCCTACCAAAGGAACCCAAGTTGAACCTAGAGGAGAACAAAAGTAGAACCGGAACCCAGCCTCAAACAAAGAATCGAATAACTTGGCTTTTTTCTAATTCAAGTTTATTTCTAAATTCTTCTCCAATTCCAACCTGATTATTCCATATTTTGTTTTCCAATTTTCCTTCTTCCTCACTCCAAATTCAAGGATCACCACCCATGACTTATGTTGTTATTTCCTTTTACTAATTGTGCTATTTCAAGGATCACCACCCATGACTTGGTTAAGATGATGAATGTTGTCAATGCCTTTATTACCAAGGAATCACCGCCCACCATTAATGAATATTAATGATCATTGTTTCCTAAGGGTAATCATTATTTGTGTATGCTGATCACCCAAGTCTTTGGTTGTGATTTGCATGCTGTGAGGTTTGTCAGAAGTGGGGGTATGACATGCTGGTTGGATTATAACATATTGACACTTACACCATGAAGAAGACAAATGATTAAATAGAAAGAGAGGACCAACTAAACCATCTTGTGGTTAGTCTATATCACATTGAGAAACAACATCAAGACTCAAGAATCAAAACAATCAAAAGTTTCTTCAAGACCATGAATGATCAACAACATTCCATCAGAAAAAAAGCACTAATCTATATTATCACTAAGCCATAAAATATGTCTTTAAAGTTTAGAAGCATCACAAAAACTTTCAAGAAACATAGTACTATCCAAAATGAATACCCTCCAAATGATTATGATTATGTTGATGTTGATGTTTATAATTTATGTCTAATGATTATGATGATGTTGATGTTGATGTCTATAATTTATTTCACTTACTGATGCTTGCCTAGATTGAATTTTGAATTGCCAAGCTGGAGAATGCTTTCAAAGTTTAGGGTCTATTCTACATGATACTCTTAGTTACAACTCAAATGAAACTCAACATA
Source organism: Chamaecyparis obtusa (assembly GCA_027943335.1). Lineage (NCBI taxonomy): Eukaryota > Viridiplantae > Streptophyta > Pinopsida > Cupressales > Cupressaceae > Chamaecyparis > Chamaecyparis obtusa. Next base: position 626,992 of record BSBK01001263.1, on the reverse strand, counting down.
TTTTTGATGCTGGGCAACCCATTGCAGAAACTCATCCGTAGGTGAAATTTAATGCTGTGAATCTTGGCATTGTTAATGTTATTACTTTTCCTCATGTTTCATATTTGTGAAAATGTTTCTTGGCACTATCTTCTTTTTCAATTCCTATATTTGCAGCTTTTTAGATCATTAACTTAAGCATTACATGTCTTTGTTCAAAGTTTATTCTAACACTATATTATATCTTATTCTTATTACAATGTTCTTTGTTGTGGGGCAGGAGGTCAATCTTCATTGTCTTCATTGTGGGGGACAGTGAAGATTTCTCTGACAAATAGCAGGTCTTCTTTAGTATCTTATAATAACATGCTAAACTGATAAAGGTGTTATGGGCATTTAATCTGCAATTACTAATAGACTAAGCATATTATTACTATGCTTAATGTTCCATTTAAATGCATTTAACACCAAATTTTTTTTTACAAAACTGAACCAATGGCATGTTTACAACAAAGATGTGTTGAGGACTTTGCTCCTTGTTTAATGTCCTGCACAATCCACTCATACAACAGTGAAATTCTATGTGGAAGGGATGGTTGATAGTTTTCCTTGAGGGAAGGGGGATTGGGAAAGACTTGTTATCATTGTATTGTGTATTTCCAATATTTTTGGTTGCAGGGAAGACCCGGAGAATGAAGGATCACTCATCGATTGCATGATAACCTAGTTTTGGAGGGTCATTGGTTGAGGGGATAGTCAAGGTCCGGATGATTGGGCCATTGGAGGACCCTATTTCTTTGTATTAATTACTATTCAAATTGGATGCATCAATTTATTGTGAATTATTAACTGCTATGTATCCTGCAACTGCATATGTAAATCTACATATACTTCTCTAGGGTTGTAAGCCACTTAGAGATCAAAATAGAGAAACTAAATCAAAATCATTCTTTGTCCTATTTCATTTTAACAAAGTATCAACTATCAATGATACAATACATTTGATGCCCTAAGCTATCAATACAAATGACGCCTAGCTAGAAGCTCACAGGCTGTCCATTTGATAACCACAATCAACATTTCAAAAAAATGGATATCCAAACATTTGAAAACCAATGGCATGCTTACAAAAAAGGTCTAATAGAACTCCCAACAATTCTTAAATATACTTTATTTGATATGATGAATTCTTAAAAAATTAAGGTTGGAGTAGACATAGTTATCACACATTTTTTTGTGTGGTATAAGGAAGATTTGGCTAGGTCAAATCTTCCTTCGTGCTAGCAGTCTACAGAATTAGACCTTTATTAAAAATTGATCATATCAAATAACTAGTATGTTTAAGAATTGTTGGGACTGGTCCTTTGGTGTGTATTAAAAAAAATAGAATTTTTAGCATATTATTATCATTCTATTTCTTTGTTGTAAACATGCCATCGGTTCAATTTTGTAACTTCACTGTTGTATGAGTGGATTGTGCAAGAACAATTAACATTAAACAAGGAGCAAACTCTTCAACACGTCTTGGAAACCATTGAATTCAATAATAAATGAAGCCTAACACCAACACTATTCCTTCCATTCATTTCTACCAAGAATAAAGCATTTAATCCATTCAACATTACATATAATCATTAGACAGATACATTTCCTGACTGTGTAGAGGAACAGTCACGACCAAAATGATCAAAACTACTTTCACCCTTGCACAAGCTATTCCAAACTTCAAGTAAAATGAGCAATGTGCTATATCAAATCATTCATATTCATAGTAACCATTCGAAGGATCATTTTATCAATGAACCCTTTGACTATACCCTTGCGGCAGAGAAAGGAAACCTCAAAATAGAGAAAGGAAACTTAGTAAAACCAGTTTATGTCACTGTTTGTGAGGGTACAGTCATGATAAGTGCATCTCAAACCTCTCCAAACATGTAAGATTGTCTTTAAATACTTTATTGATCTCTTCTAAACATTAACCAAATTAAACCTACATTTGAATCCACACACAATAACCCCAAAATGACGGGTTTTGTATCCTTTAATGAATCTCAGTCACTGGTAGCGCATGGACTGTCAAACCAGTAGTCTCCAAAGCATTCAATAAGTGACTAGGTTGTATTTAATACACACTATTCCTTCCATTCACTTCTACCAAGAATAAAGCATTTAATCCATTCAACATTACATATAATCATTAGGCAATTACATTTCCTATCTGTGTACTAGAGGAATAGTCACGACCAAAATGATCCAAACATTTGAAAATAGTGAATCAATATCCTTGAGCACAAGCACCAATAACATCAAATAATGGAGATAAAGCACGGGCTAGGGCATGACACTAATAGAATGCAGTCATTTTAGAGAGCATTCATGATCAAATAAAATGCAATGCATTTGAAATTTGTGGTCGAATATGATGCTAGATGCTCGAAAGATGAAGAAATCACATACCTTCTCTCGCACTCAACTTTCGCTCCTCTATCCAGTCGAAATAAAAATGATGAGGCCGTTTCACTTTTTTTTTTCATAGCCAAATCTTCCTTGTACCACACGAAGAACATGCCATTGGTTCAATTTTGTAAATTTGTTTTTTGTGTAATTAGTAATTGGAAGATTAAATGTAGATAACACCTTTATCAATTTAATTAGCATGTTATTATCATATCAGATAAAGTATGTTTAAGAATTGTTGGGACTGGTCCTTTTGCGTGTATTAAACATAATAGAATTTTCAGCATATTATTATCAATCTATTTCTTTGTTCTAAACATGCCATTGGTTCAATTTTGTAGATTTGTTTTTTGTGTTAAATGCATTTTTCGTGAGGAGGGGTCTTGTTTTGAGGAGATTGATGAAGATTGTACACCTCAAAAACCAATTCGTAAGGTACCAATCATGTTTCCTATTCTCTTATATTTTTGGATTGGTAAATCTCCTTATAAGTTTCATGTCCTTTCTTTTGATTACTATGGATGAGATATATATCTTACATTTAACATTCAACTTCTTTACATTTTAGAACATGTAGTGTGTTTTTTGAGGATTTTACCAAATCAACTTTTAACATAAACCGAAAATACCAAATTGATATCTTGCCCTTTCAACTTGACAAAATATTTGCATTTGACCAATAACTGCAAGCAACTGGATGATAAATCCACATACCTGTATCTTTGTAAAATACCTGGAACATCAAAAAGATGGCTAAGTGGCTACCGCCATGATTTTTATCTACTGAATATGGAAAACAAAAGCACCAAAAAGAATCAAATAGAAAACATGATTGGTCATTTCAGAGAGCATTCATGATCAAATAAAATGCAATGCCTTCTCTCACACTCGATCAACTTTCACCCGCTTGTTTTCTCCCACTCCTTTTCTCTACAATCAAAATAAAAATTATTTGGCCATTTCAAAATAGTGAATCAATATCCTTGAGCACAAGCACCAATAACATCAACTATTTTGATCTGTGGGTACCCTAATGTTGGAAAGAGTTCTTTTATTAATAAGATTAATTTGCAAGCTTGAAGAAGCGATATATTTTGGCAAATGAAGAGTGGAAAGATGATGATATTCCTGAGATCATGGATGGACACAATGTTGAAGACATAATGGGAAGACATATTTCTAGCCTGGCCCTAGATCCTTCGACAATTGGGGTAGGATCCAAACCCAGGCTAAAAAGATGTATTCCTTTCTATTGTGGAATTATCCCTTCTTTGGCCTCCACTCATTCCTCTTCTCAAAAATGGTTATCTAGAAACTTTGGATACTGTTTCTCATCCATGCACAAAATGTGCCAGTGATTGTACAAAATTACTTTAGGCCTCCAGTATTGATGAGATGTACAAGTGTAAAATGTTTTTGAGAGATTGGGATCAGTTTGTGCAGTGTACATAAATGCAAGGCGGTGATTATTCTCGATGATCAACAGGTATAAGTCTTCCAGGACTTACCTAGTAGCTAGGACTAAAGATAACATAGCTCAAGAGACCATCATAGGTTGTCTCTTTCTTTGGTCTATATTATTGACATAATGTTTTACCTTTCATTAGCTCATCAAATCTGGGGATTTGAAAGAATTTAATAGAATATTTTCATGACAACATATATTATTTAAGTTGATGTTGCATGAATTTATCTACTTCACACACTTATAGACTATGAGGATGATGATAAAGAAGCATCTCCTCCCATGGCCATGCTTCTTTATCACTGTCCTCATAGTCTACAAGTGTGCGAAGTAGATAAATTCATGCAATATCAACTTAAATAATATACGTTGTCATGAAAATATTCTATTAAATTCTTTCAAATCCCCAAATTTGATGAGCTAATGAAAGGTAAAACATTTTGTCAATAATATTGACTGAAGAAAGAGACAACCTATGATGGTCTCTTGAGCTGTGTTATCTTTAATGTGCATATCCATCAATTTTTTGACACTTTATAATTCATTCTGACAGAAGTGCTATACATTCGATAGATACAATGTCAGAGAAAAATACTTTATGACAATTCTTGTGATAGTAATGCTATACATTTGATAGGACAACCTGTTGGAGATATGTTGCACTACCATCACTCTTCCAACAGTTAAAATGTCATAGATATCAAATTTTTGATAGAATCTTTTGACAGTAATGCTATGTCATTGACGGGTGTATCTGTCAAAAGTTGGTGGTAGATCTGTCGCTATTCCAATAGTTGTAATGTTGGAAAGGATATCTTTTCGACAGTTAGTTCTGACAGCGATTGTATATTTTCGATAGGTCTTTGTGTCAGAATTTTGATAGATGGACCATAGGAAATGCCATAACAAAGCTGTTATCATGTGCAAGTTTCCAACGTAAAGGGGTGTCATTAAACCAATGGATGTCTCTTTTGTCACAATTTCCAATGCAAAAACTATGACAGACACGTGTCAAAATGCTAACAAATTAGCATTGCAAATCTGACAAATGGCCGTCAGAATTTGACCTCAAATGTACTAGTGCCTTGTGCCATTCAAGAGTGCAAACACATTCAATAGCACAAAGAACACTCAAAGTTTCCATAAGATTATTTGTGTTATGCCCCTTATAAGTAGAAAATAGGAAGATCACATTTCCTAAGTTGTCTTTGCCAATACCTCCAATTCCTGCATGCCATGGATTTCCATGAGAGGAGCCATCTGTATTGATCTTAAGAAATCCAAGTGGGGAGGAGACCACTAACCAATTCTCTGGGCCTTCTTTACATGTTGACAACAGACCCATCGTCTCCTTCTCAAAAGAGGACAATTACTAACATCCATAAGAATGCTCAAATTTTGAATAATAGGAGGATTGCTTGGAGCCATAACTACATTGAGATCACACTTTGCTAATAAATTTTCCTGCAACATAATAATAATTCTTTTCCAAACTTGCTGAGCCAACATCCTCTTGTCCTGGAAAATCCTGCAATTTCTTTCGAGCCATAATTGTCAGATAATAAATGAGGGACCAATGTCATAGGCAACTTGGAGAAAAGAAGTTTTAGTTGGGGGTCTACCAAGACTATTCCAAAACTTGATAAGGGTACTGGCATGAACACATGCATGATTCCAAGCACTCTATCAATAATGACAAATTTCTCTTGATTAAGAGCACTGAAAGAAATGATGAGAGACATTCTCGTTACTATTATTGCACAAAAAAATGTTAGAATAACTGAGAGGGGGGTGAATCAGTCATCCTACAGTCCCAAATACAAATATGTACCTTATAAAACAATTCCAACAAATTATGCAGCTCGGTAACATAAAATATCAATCTGTCTATTCAGTTTACCAATTACCAATAATTATCCAACTGTAATTACTGACTAAATCAACTATGCTGTATGTAAAGTATGATAGAAAAATAATCATCACAAATAACACATAACCCAATGATTTAACGTGGAAACACTTCTAAGGGAAAAACCACTTGGGACCTATAACCCAAAATAATTCACTCTTCTGAAGTGAGCTCGGTGAAGAGCCAACCCTATTAAAGGTTACAATACACACTGTTAGGTGTGACCTGGTTAGAGGGTTTATCACTAACAGTTAAATTTTGACCAACATTCACTATGGGGTCAACAAGATAACACTTTACATTCAATGAATGTCATAGGGTACAACATAAGACTGTTAAGTCCACTCGGTTAAGAGATTTTTTGAATCAATGGTTAAACTGATATAGTACTGATTTGATTCAAATACAACTCAATTGAAAATATTTAGATCTATGCTAAGCCCATATAAATCCTCTGATCATTAATCAATTTAACTTCCTTAATATTTCTCAACTTACTTTCACTTTGTAAAAAGTTCTCTGACACTCGATAATGTTTACAGCTTGATTCTTTCAATAACCAGTTTGATTAGGCATGCATGATTAAAGTCTTCACACAAATTCTCTCTAGTCTTCTACTTTCCGGCATGTTTCAATAATAAACTCATATCTCTTATATAGACAAGTAAATCATTTTCATATCAGCCATTAGATTTTTCCACTTAATCTCCTTCATCCATTTTTCCACTTAAACCTTCCTTGACAGATGTGTCATTAACATGTTTCAATCTCATCCTTTAGATCTCTGAATTTTGTCAGCCATGGATCTCATAAAAAACTTCATCCTTAACCTCGAAATCATAACAATTTCCAGCTCATCAAATTCAGTCGGCTATTCTTAGCATTTAATGTTTTCATCCATACTCGGTCAATATAGAAATGCGTTGGTGATAACTAGTTAACTAGATCATTTAATACTGTCACTTGGTATACACTGCACTCGCTCGGTGTATACAGAAATCTTCAATTACCGACCACATTGACTTGTTCAATTTCAAATCTCTTCTTCATAATAGCTTAATGTAACATGCTCAAGTCAAAAATATAAAGCTATAGACTCATCAATAAGTTACCCAATGTTTACCTTATCCTTATCTATCATATCCATCTTTTCCTCATGTAGATATCTCAGTTCTTCATCTTTTCTTCCTTCAACAGATGTTCAGATGTTTGTAACTAACATGATAAGTACTGTCAAAATTAGTTGACATCAATGACAACATATTGACTAATTTAATCATCTTACATATCATTTCAGTAGCTCGATGATCTCTAATCACTGTTTCTTCAATTCATCAGATATTCAACTAGTTGTAGTTCATCAAAAACATATAGAGGATCCTTGAAATCCCCTTTTCAGGAGATTGTCCCAGGCTAGACATTTATTCTGAATTACCAGCCATAGGAAAAAGTTTCATTTCAGCCAAGATAATCTATTCCAAACCCACTTCCACCAAGGGACCACCACCTTTCCATGAGACAAACTATCTAACTCTAAATACCTTTCTTTTCTTTTGTTAGTTTGACTATATAGGCAAATTGGAAAATTTTATCCATGAAGCATAACTTGGTCATATGGTTCAACTTTCTATAGTTGTAAAGGTGGTTCCTCGTATGAAAAAGTGGTGACAAAAAATTTTCCAAATTTGGTTGTGATTGTTAGTTTTCCAGTTATTGCAAAAAATCTTTGAAAATGGTCAATTCCTTCTTCAGGTGTGAGAGAATAGGGTTTATCTATTTGAAAAAGGGTTTCAAAAAAAACAAAAAAAAACCTTGTTTATATCCAAAACCCTACCCTTGTCTATTTTCTCATTACCTTTTTTGTCCAACTTAACTTACCTTTTTGGCACATGTCCTAAGTTATCATCAGCAAGGCCATGTTCCTCTTCAATGTATTTACCTAGCGGGCCTGTTGTTTCCCTAAGTCCCCAGAAAATATTTCATAAGTCTCGGCCTACATTATTTCCTTTTATCGCTATGACCTATCAACAAAACTTTCCCCAATCATCTCATCGATGATCGATGACTTTCTTTTCTAGTTTGTGTGATGTCCATTCATTAATCATGATATGTGTTACTGATGTATTTTGAACATGGTCGATTGACATTGGGTTTACCGATAAATCTATCAGAGGCAAAAAAGGATCGAAAACAAACTTTTCTAAGCACTCTGATACCCAATGAGTTCGTTAGGTATTCTATAGTGATGGTGGGACCGATGTTGGAGCTTCAAGAAAAGAGTAAGGTGTAGTTAGATCTAAGTTAATCCAATGACGCTCGCATTACCATTATGAAAAGTTGCGAGGTCTTTAATGATCACGAGATCATGACCCTTCGACACCTATTCCTACTAACGTCATGGTTGGAATTAAAATAAATGAACCTATAAAGACATCAAAGATTCCACCACCTATGTCAAAAATTGATGAAGAGATGGAGAAAATAAGAAAGGAACGAGATGATTTAGCAAAAGAGTTAGAGAAGGTTGAAATTGAAGCATCTATTGCAAAAACAAGAAGATACAATTATTGAAGTCTTCATCTGTAGATACTACTAGACCATCCACAAATGCAACAGGTAGGCCATCTGGAACCATCATGATCCTTCGACACCTGATCGCTAGATTGCTGACATATTTGGTGATTAGTCTTAATCACGATGATTTGGCAAAGGTCATGTTTAATGCTTTAGTTGTTAGTTCACCAGATAAAATGATGGTTAAGTAAAAATTCTAGTGAGCTGGCGATGAAGGAAAGAGCTACAAACAATGCCAAGTCGCCATGTCGGAGGTAAGGAGACAGTTAAACTTAAAATGCTAGCGACTTGGCGAAAGTGGTAAAGGTGCTAGCCATAGACTCATTGCAGTTAAGATGAAAAGATAAAGTGTTGACATGTGCTCTTTGATCCAACGGTCGACGTAAAGCCATTATGGAAAGTGCATGAAAGATATTCAATGCGGGATCACGACAATCGTCTGATGAAGATTTTGAAAGTGGTGGGTCCTCGGTGCCAGATCACGCAGATTTGTTCATTTTTTATTAGATGCTGGAGGTATGATGCGGAAAATAATATAATGAATCAAATAATGGTTTTGTTTGATTATCTTGAGCCGTTCGATGTGTTGGGAAAGGTATAGATCAACGACTATGTTTTAAATTTGATAGATTATTCATTGTCGGTTGAATTTGAAATTATGTGCAAGGGTTTTTTGTGAAAAGAAGTCAGTGAGACAAAAGGATAAAACAAATCAAATATGATTGTTATCTAGGTCATAAAGAATGAATTTGTAGTTGTGAATTGATTGCATTTCATGGTAGTTGAGCTGGATGTGATCATAAGTTATTCTGTTGCTGCTATGAATTAGATATTTTACTGGTTTTTCCCTTCTGGATGGAGCATTTATGTTTTGAGACAGGTTGCCAAGGATTGATGTCCTTGGTACATGGTAGATGAGATATTTTAAAGTTTAATTTCTATAGGGATTCAAAGAATCACACCCTAATGTGCAGTTTGTTTGCTAGGGTTTTCAAATGCAAATGATATCAGATTTGTCTCTGATATTTTTTGATTAATTTTAGGGTTTCTTTTTCTGTCACATCTGCAGTAATCCATTTCCTATTTTCACACTGTGATGGTTGATAGTGTTGTCCTAATTGTGTGCTAAGTGACCCTAAGCTTGTTGTAGTCCTTGTTCATATAAAAGGACTCCCAAGATCATTTGGCGGGAGTCTTTTCCTGGGTTTAAAGAATTGACCTGCCTGTAAAACCAGACAATAGACAATTTCTACTGGTTTTCAATCAATAATTGTTAGAAGAGATTTGTAACCCCTTTTTTTTATAGAGACCTTAACGAATCATATAGTTTCCTTAGTCATTTGTGGAGTATTTTATGTTCATTAAATCACCTTTGTATTAGTTCCATGGTAGATAATACAAAGATTACAAGAATTTCTTTGAATCTTGTCTCCTACTTTAATGGTTTGTAATTTCCTATTGTCTTGAGAATTGACAAGTTCAAGTCCATAGCTACATATTTAGTTCTATATGTCTTGATATGCTTTGTTGTTAACTCAGGAAGTTAAGTAAATACTTAGTGTGACTTGATAGAATTGCAGGGTATTAAGGAGGATTGTTGTAAGTAGTGAGATTCTCAGTATAATTAGATTTTCATTTGCAAGGTGAATGATATGGGTCAATATAGAGTTAGGAATTTTTTAGAATATGCCTAATGGATAAGGGACCAATCACATACATTTTGTTAATCACATGTTCTTTCTTGTCTATTTGTTTTACCCCACACACAAAAAAAACATCAAATTCTAAATCTTAAGTCAATAGTTGTGGAATTAATAGAAAAATCCCTTGCTTTATTTGTTAGTGATTTGATAGTGTGTTTAGCTTCACACTCTATCCCTTTTTGTCACAAATAACAAGAAGTGTTAGGGACATTTATCTTCTTTGTGATGATTAGTGGAAGAGTGAGATCAAGAGATCCTAATCCTAGGTACACCTGCCCGAATTGTACAAAGTTCAAAGTGTAGAAAGAATTTGTGCTTTGTTAATTGGTCCTTGTTCTTGTGTGAGTGTATTGATTGTGGGAAGTAAGTGTGTGATGATATTATTCACCTTCATGAAATTAAGATCAAGTAGCAACAATTTAAGCTAAATACAAAAGAAATTTACTCTAAAGTGCAACTACAATCTATAACATCTCATGGATCTCTATAAAGAAGTGGTAAGTGAGCTCTCAGCTGCAAATCCTCACTAGTGACACCTCTAAAATGAGAATAATGCTGCTATGATGCTTCTAAATGCTTATTCTATGATGAATTTATGCTTAATCTAGCTCCATTGATAACAATGCAATGATAAAATGCTAAAATGATAACTCTAAATGCTCAAATGCTTCAATTGCTCTTAGAAATGATCTCAATTGACTATAGTAACAATGCTTTTCAATTGAAATTTTAAGATTGAAATGCTCTCCAAAATGCTTCATACTTATAGTAATTTCCCAAGGGTAGGGGGTAGAGTGAGTTGATCATGGTTATGCTTGGGTAAGGTCAATTGGATTTGCTTTGTCCATAAATGGGGAGACAAGGAGGGGACAATCATTTAAATGGTTTCAAAAAGCTGGACCATTTCAACAAAAGTGAGTGATTTGTGTCCATTTTGTCTCCAATTTGCTTTGTTGAGGGAAATTATGATTTATTAATTAATTAAAGTAATTAAATTTAGCCATGAAGGGTAAGAGGTTCATTTTGATTTTTGCTTTCAACAACTATGTCATTAATTGAATTTAATCAATTTCGTAGTGTTTTTCCCCTTTTCAAGCTTTATTTAATCATTTAATCATTTAATTGAATTTTCCTTTGATTTGAATTGCCTTTGTTCCATTTATTGATTTTTCATGCTATTTTGATGATTTGATGCACCTTTTGATTGATTTAAGCCTTTTGCCAATTTTTCGTGTCTACAGTAAGCTAACCCATAGGTACACCTTTTCATTTCCAAGGTTATTAAAATCTTTCTAAACCAAGAGCCAACAAAATGGCGACTCTGCTAGGGAGTTGTTTATAAAAGATTGCAATACTTATCAAATTAGTGCTACTTCAGTTGGTCAAAGAGTTTTCTTGTTGGTTTTTTTGTTCTTATGTGTTCTGGAGTCTGTGTTTGTCTGGTATATTTTGAACTTTCTATAGATTCTCAAGGTTTGTCTATTTAAGCTTCTAATTTCCCATATAAAGTGGGTGGTGACTCAAAAGGGTTAGAACCAGTATGTGTTAACAATTTTAAATCATGGATAAAAGGAGAAACACAAGGTCTTTTGTTACGAAAAACCCAAAATTTCATTTGGAGGAACTACCAGAATCAGGGAGGAACAACTGGCAGAGAAAAGGTGGCGAGTCTACTAGTGCCTTTGTAAAAGAACATAGAAGAGAAAATGTATTTCATACACTTGTAGATGACTATGACTCTTCATATAAGAGTTCCAACTCTGATAGTGCTCATTCTAGAGAAAATTTCTATGATACCCCATAGATGTTATATCAAGACAAGGTTGTACCTCAAAAGGAAAGAGATGCATGGGCTAGAAATAGAAATCACATATCAAGTGTATGTCGAGATCTAAATATTCCTGATACAAGACATATGGAACCAAGACATATTCATTTCCCTGATATAAATGCCACAGATATGGATATATCATCAAGTTCTGATGATATTAGGATTGACCCAACTGATTTAGGTGCATTGAGATTACAACTAGCAGAGCAAGATGCTATATATAAATGTTTGCAAAAAGAAAGAGAGGCACAAACCATAAATGATATTGTTGAAAGATTATCTTTTCTTAGAAAAATAAATGAGTTTAAAGAAATGAATAGACCATTTTCTACTACTCCTAGAACTTTGCAACCAAATTTTTTTGGTAATTTTGATGCCTTAAAAAATGAGAGAGGGCGTTTGTTAAAGGAACATGAAATAGAGAATGAGGGTCCCGTGATTACACAAGTGAAAGGTTATCAAGCTCTACCTAAGGAGAAGGAAGGAAATTAAAGTACTATACCTAGTGTTGTTGACAACAACAAGAGCAAGCAAAAGTTGGTTGGAATTAAAATAAATGAACCTGTAAAGACATCAAAGATTCCACCACCTATGTCAAAAATTGATGAAGAGATGGAGAAAATAAGAAAGGAACGAGATGATTTAGCAAAAGAGTTAGAGAAGGTTGAAATTGAAGCATCTATTGCAAAAACAAGAAGATACAATTATTGAAGTCTTCATCTGCAGATACTACTAGACCATCCACAAATGCAATAGGTAGGCCATCTGGAACTATTCCTATTACTTTTCCTATTGAACCTATTGTTATCAATAATTCTTCATCTGCCAATGTAAATGGTGAGCCTAAGTAATAGTCAAATGTGCATATGGATGGAGGCATGGTAGCTAATTCTAGCCCTTGTAAAAATAATGGACCAAATTTTCAAAGAAGACCTATACAATTAGAAGGGTATAGGAAAATTTGTTTTGATGGGATACAAGGTTACCCAAATATTATTCCAAAAGAAATCAAAGAAAAGATCCCTAAGTTTGGAGGAAATAATGATACCAGTTGTGAGAAACATCTCAGGTTATTCATTGATATCTTGAATGATTATGTGGTACAACATGAGGATGTGGTTATGAACTTGTTTGTCCAGTCCTTAGTTGAAGATGCTAGAAATTGGTTCAAAAGACTCCCTAACCTTAGTATTGATTCATGGGATACACTTGAAAGGTTTTTCATGGAGCAATATGGTGATAGACCAAATGCTACCTTTATGTTAAATGAATTCAATAACATTAGAAATAATCAAAATGAGTCTGTAACTAAGTTTAACATAAGATTCCAAAAGGGAATGCACAAGCTATTTAAAGTTAAGAGGTTAGATGATAATGTGTGCCTAACCCAATACTTTAATGCCTTTGATGGAAAGATGCGATATCTTTTGAGAGACAAAGAACCAAGAACTTTGAGAGATTCTTTCAGGATTTCTATCAACGTACAAAACAACATGAAAATTTCTAGAAAACTGGGAGGAAAAAGGGATGATCCTAAACTGTTTGGAAGCAAGGTAAATAATAGGAAGGAAGGTGAAAGAACTATGATGAAAAAAATAGCTGAAGAAGATAAGTTGGTGTATCATTGGAAAATGGAAGCACTTCCATTTAGGACTAGTTTATCCCTCCGAGTAAGTGCTTTGTGGTCATGTCAAATGCCTTGAATGGTTCTTTGACTTGGATTTGGCTTTTTCCCCTATCCTGCCCTATTTTCCACTCCTTTTCTACCTATTTCTGGCATCCTTCTTTGATAATTTGAGGTTCTTGACCTTAGGGTCAAGGTTGACCTTGAACAGGTCAACCTTCTGGTTCAAGGCTGACCTTGACCCTGACCCAGGGTTTAAATTTTAGATTCCGAAGGTTTTTGGATGTCGGGTTTCATAAAGATTTATTTTCCCACTTCCGGGTTGAATGTTTTTGGATTCAAAATGGTAAACTCTTAAATTATATTTAATTTAGGTCCACTTCCAGGGGTATAGGCTTAATGGGAATTTATTTCACCTATGTCGGCCTCTCTAGAAGTTTGTTCCCTAGACTAGTATATAAGGAAGCCTTCTCCTCTCATTTCAATCCTAACTTGATCAAGTAAGAAATCCATCATCTATCAAGAAGAAAGTAAGAAGGAGAAAGAAAGAATTCAAGCATTCATCTATAGTTAATCATTCAAGCATTCAAGATTTAATTCATCAAGGAGATCCATTAGTAGCCATTGAAGGATTCAAGCTCTATGGAGATCTCTTGTTGAATATTTCTCCATCCATATCCATTCAAGCTTCTTCCTATTCCAAGATCTATTCAAGATTGGTGTTGAAGATCTAAAGGCAATTGATTTGAGGCATCCTACATCCTATTATACATCCATTTGGAGCATCCATACTTGTGGATCCAAGGATTTGAATCCTCCACATGAATTTCAACATAAGCAAGGTGAATTGTTCCATTTACTTTGTTTATTACTGTAATTTCAATTATATTTCAAGGTTAATTCCAAAATTGGGGTTTGACCAAGGCAAACCCCTCATCCAAAAAAAAAAACCATTTTTCTTGTAGGAACAGGTGTGGAACAACGAATTACAGAGCAGATTCAGACACCCTTTTTGAGAAACTTTCAGGATCCGCGAACAGAATTTCCATCAGAGCAGTGCAGGTCAAGGTTGACATAAAGGGGTCAAGGTCGACCTTTATTTGGGTCAAGGTCGACCTGGTTCAGAAAAGAAAAATATTTCTGGGTTTTCTCCATCTCTATGTTTCGATTCTAGATCCAGTTACAAAATTTCCAGAAACGTAGTACAGACACCCGAAAACAATAATTTTTAGATCTACTATACTTTGAGGTTAGTATTTGTCTTCAATTCATTTCAATTAAGATTCCAAAACTTCTTTCCACAATGGAATATAAGGTTTTCCTCTTTCTTCATATTCTTCATCGATTGATTCATTTATGCATTGACCATTTTCTTGTGGTTAATCAATTTGGATCTTTCCTTTGGGAATTTGGGGTTAAGAAGAAGATCTTACCTTCCCCAACACTACACACATACACATGATTACATACATCAACATTATCTTCATATATCATCATTTTTATATATTACATTTTGGTGAACCCGTGATAGACAACTCTTTCTTTTATGGTGTTAGATCTTGCATGTATATTAGATTAGTCTTCTTTTATGTGCTTGCATTTATATTTAAAAACTAAAACAAAAAAATCATATAAAGAAAAAATACAAAAACATTTATTTGTTCATGCCTTGTGTTTTCCTAATTTAGTTCATTTGCATTGCATTGATAAATGAGATTTACTACCTCTATTCCTACTTATAATATTTTGGTTAGAAGAAGTCACAGAATTATGGGTTCCTTTGATCCTGAGTCTTCCTCTCCTTTCCTTAGGATACCAGATGAAAATTTAACTACTCATGATTCTAGTCCGACTATGGAGCATAAATCTTCTCACTCATCTCATGATGAGGATGATGCTTTAAGATTTCCTCCTGAACAAGTCCAAAAAATTTCAACTGAACTTGATAAAATGGGAAATTGGCTTATTCAAGAAAACCATAATCAAGATTCTATTCAATTTATAGAGGTTCTTAAGAAAGTCCTTCATGTTAGTGATCAAGGTGTTAATCTCTTGTGTGATATCACCCATCTTGTGCATTTAAATGTCAAACCTTTAGCTCAAGAAGCTCAAGATCTAGGATTCACTCCTCCTATCACTAGTGTGGAACCTTCTTCCATTCCTTTACCTAGCATTCCTACTTATACTCCTCCTTTAGTGACTACATCTATTCCATCTCTTCCTATGAGTGTTCCACTAGTGTCTCTACCTATCTCAAAAACTTCTTATCATAGTGTTCCTTTTACCTATTCAAATCCTCTTCCAATTGTGGTTCCAAGTATTCCACCAATTGTGTCTTCTATTCCCGTCACTTCCTACACATTCCCTAGTGTTTCTAATGTTTCTATGCCTCCCATTTCTTCTAATGATTCCACAATCATTAGTCTGGCTCAAACCATGTCCTCTTTACAACAACAACTTGCATCCTTAACTCAATCTAAGTTTAGTATTCCTACATGTGACATGGATAGTCCTTTATCCCTAGACATTATTCATGCTTCTGTTCCTCAGCAAGTTGATATGCCTCATCTTGAGAATTAAAATGGTAAGGGAGACCCTGTCACTCATGTTAAAACATTTAAAATACTTTTTAGTCACTATGCTCATGACCATAGGATTTTATCCAAGTTGTTTTCTAGAAATTTTTGTGAGAAGGCCTTGCAATGGTATTGTTCCTTGCCTCCTTATTCTATTGACTCTTTTCCAAAAATTTCTAATGCCTTTATCCAATAATTCCAAAATAACATTAGTCTGCAAGTGTCCTTAACTGATTTGATGCATTGTAAACAAAATACTAAAGAAAAATTGACTAAATTTATTGGTAGATTTAAGCATTTGTATGCTCAAATTTCTTATCCTGTTCCTGATATTGATATTCAACATATGTTTATTTCAAATTTACAAAAGGATATTAGAGACAAGATTCTGCTTATTGAATTTACCTATTTTCAACAACTTTGTGCAACACTTCATCATTATCAATTACAAGTGAGTCAATTTCAGAGCAACACTCCAATGGCTCATGTTTTAGTTTATAAGAGTGATGCTGCTCCTAATCCCAACAAGTTTAAAAAACCTAACAAATATGTCAAGATAAATAAACAAGAAAATGCAGTTGCTGATCAAGTTGCTATTGCATCCAACAATGCCACTTCTGCATCCACTTCTTTTCATCAGAATCCTATGTTTACTCCTCTTTCTAAATGTTTACATTCTATTATGAGTAAATTATTGAATGCTAATATGATTACTTTACCTCCCATTCAAACTCTTTTACCTACTATGATGGCATCCAAATCATTTGATTCCAAAGCCTTTTGTCAATACCATCATTAGAATGGCCATGATACTGAGAAGTGTTATTCTTTAAAACATAAGGTTCAAGACTTAGTTGATTCTAATGCTTTATTTGTTGATAATTTTGATGGTAGTGGGAATAAATATTTCTCTCCTCCTAATCAAAACTTCCAAATCTATATGAATCCTTTGCCTACACATGATACTAATACCATTGTTCAGCCATCTTCTGTGGATATTGTTTATGATTCAAAGATGGATGATCTCAATCATATTGTTAACCATGTGGAGCATGTTGTTTTGTCTCAACCTGTATCTCCACCTCAACCTCAATCTCAACCTCAACTTCAAGTTCCACCTCAACCTATGCCTAAACCGAAACTTCAACCTAAACCTTGAAAACAACCTAAGAATAAAAGACCTAGGGAACTCTTGATCACCTTTGATGATTCTAAGACTATTAAAGCTCCTGCTAGTCCCCTCTACATTTATGCTAGGATTTATAAGATACCTACGTGCGGTTGTCTTGTTGATCCTACATCCTTATTCAATGTTATCATTGAAGAAAACCTTTTTATGAAGAACTTACAATGTAATTGTTATGATACATCTAACGTGTGGATCCAAACTTGTAACAATTTTCTCTATCCATCATTTGGTTCTATTAACTTGCCTATTGAACTGTGTGGTAAAGTTGTGGACACTACCTTCGTTGTTGTCCCTACTTCTGATCAATTTCAAGTTAAGCTTGGTTTGCCTTGGTTGAATGACATGCATGTCATTGCTTCTCCTATCCATAAGTGTATTAAATTCATTCATGATGAAGAAGTGAAGATGATTAATCATAGTTTATATCAACCTTCACTAGTACATTTGACCTCATTTTTCTACCAAAATTTTTGACCATCAATTATAAAGGTTTAGGTTGGTTGGATTATAGAAGGAATTTTTTTTTAAAAATCCATGCCCGTGTTGGTCAAAAGTTTGACCAATACCATGTAGGTCAAAATTTTGACCAACACGGGCATAACTTTAAAAAGAAAAAAGATTTCATATCTCATTTCATTATTTGGTTTTAACTTGGAGCACGTGAAGGAGTGCTTGTGAGGGTTTTAACTTTTATTTGGTGAGAGTTTTAGGAGGACCACCTGCGAGGGTTGCCACTATTATTTGGTGTAAAAGGAGGACCGCCTGTGAGGGTTGCCACTGTTATTTGTTGTAAAAGGAGGATCACTTGCGAGGGTTGCCACTATTATTTTGGTGTAAAAGGAGGACCACCTGTGAGGGTTGCCACTATTATTTGGTGTAAAAGGAGGACCGTCTGTAAGAATTTCCTTACTCTACATTTTTCTGGCATTGTTTTATGCTTCTATGCTATTGGTACTTGTTGGTTATCTACTTAGGGCCCATGTGCAATGTGCCAGGGCATCATGTATTGTGTATTTGCTGGCACATTTTTTATCACTGTATAAGTGTTTGAGTTTTTGATCTTTGTTTATATACATTTGATTCAAACTCAGTGACTCAACAAAAACTTGCAAAACCCTAAATTTCTGAATGCTAAACCCAAAGCACAAAATAAAGCCCCCCATTTTTTTACAAACAACTTTAAAACCTAAAGTAGACTATGGGTTGATGTGAGAATTTCATAGCACAATTAGAGGAATCTCTTGTGAAAATCCTCCAAGATGAGTCTAAGAAGACTGCATCATAGGAAAAATCTATTGAGAAGCCTTTCCAATTAATAAATCCTTTCCTCACCTTCTTCAATGACCACTCTCAATTACTTTGGTTTTACCAAATCAAAAGCAAGGATGAAGTGTTTCTAACATTCAAAAATTTCAAATGTCTTTGATCAGGCAAGGGAAGCAAGTATGTCAACAAAGAGTTTCAACAATTCCTTATGAATCACTGCATCATGTTACAGTGTAAAATCTGATACATTTCACAATTTAATAATGAGAGGAAAATACAATCAAATTTGTTTCTATAGGATTCCTACATACAAAATCCCCAAATTGTCCTCTACACCCTCCTTAAACTAGGGCCTACTCAATGTACACCTTCTCAACCCAATATCAACCAAAAAAATGTTGGTTCACCATATATCCAACATATACTAACTATTTCAATTGTAAAAAGGTACCCTCCTTATGGTAGATTATCTACTGCAATACATTAGCCTCTAATTTTGGTGTTCCTTCAACCAATATGCATATAGTGATCACCAAACTTCAACACTCCTCTAAAATTTAAGATTATTTTCATGTCATATATGTTACAACATTATCATTACATGAGTACCAATTCTTTACATCCATGGAATGATCATGGGATCATCATGAAACTCAAAACAATTAAGGAAAAAATTAGATTTAATACGATGTTAGCAAATTCAGAGAAAAAATAGTCTACAATAGTTTCTTAAATCATGAAAATTGCTTCCATTGACACTTATTAATGTTCATTAACCATTCAAGAACTATGAAATATAGAAAATCAAACTTCCATAAGGAAATTTTCATAAATTGGTTACTTTTATTGTTTCCAAACAACACAGTTTGTACAAAATGCTTCCTCCTCCGTACTGTTCTTTCCTTATGCCTTGACCAGGCTATATAAGGTGTATGAAATTTTTTCCAACCAATTACAATCAGTTCCCTTTTTTTAAAAATGCATTTAAGCCTTTCAACAACCTTTCCCTTCTAATTGACTCTAGTCGTTAGGATTTAAATATTTGAATTTTATAAACTATATTCAAATAAGCTCCTATAGACCTATAACTTTAGCATGGGTCATTTTGTGACCTTATTACATCATCAAAATCTCTAAAATCCTAACTAAACAACCTATGCATCATGTTTCCCTATTACAAAATTTGGTCCTATGGTCCTTACCAGGACCATCAGGACATTTTCCAATATTTACTAGAAGAAAGCACAATGCCATTATGTAAATAGCTAGATGCATAATTCATGTCAAGTATGTGGATGTTAAGTTCCAAGAAGAAGTGGCTACCTATGTCATACACAACATCAACTAAATAGTAAATAGTGATTTGAGTTCTCAAAGGGTGTACTCCATATGAAGGTTTGATGAAAGAAAAGTCAAATATTTCTCATCTCTTAGTGTTCGGATCTGATGCCTAGGCATACATTCCTTATAAAATTCATCACAAGCTAGCATCTAAGTTGGAAGTGTATTCCATCAAATAGAATGATGATTCCAAGGACTATCATTTATATAATTTTTCATCCAAGTAATCTTTATAAAGAGAGATGTCTTCCATGACAATATCTCTCTTATACTTCCACCAGGCCACTTCCAGATTTGCTTTCACCTAAGAATTCTTACACTTATGTGACTTTGTCCTTGTTCCATCCATTTATTGCAATAGATGCTCCTACCACTCAACTTTGATAATCTTTCCCTATACTCCCAGTTCTGTAGATGGCATCTATAATACCTGATTTGTACTTCCAAAAGATGTTTACTCTAGCAAAGATTCTTCAGGCGATCAATGAGACAGATCCACAGTCCACCACATTCCATAAGATCAAGTGATTGGGAAGCATTTGTTTGGCATTTTTTTATGCTTCTATGCTATTGGTACTTGTTGGTTACCTACTTAGGGCCCGTGAGCAATGTGCCAGGGCATGATGTATTCTGTATTTGTTGACACATTTTTTATCACTGTATAAGTGTTTGAGATTTTGATCTCTATTTATATACATTGCTGCTATTACATTCATGAGGTACTTATTATGTTCTTCACATTACATGAAGCCAGGGAATCTTTATGTAATTATTCCACTTTCTAGTTTACATATAATTTTATCTTTTTCCAGGAAAAAGTTGTTTAATTATGATCACATTATTGAAAATTTATCTACATCATCACACCTCTGAAAATTGATCTAATGGACTGGCAACATGCTAAATATAAGTAAACATGCTTATTCATATGTTCACTAATACATTCGAGTTACAATGAAACATCTTCCAACTCTTTTATCTTCTCATTAGATGCTTGTTTTTGTCCAAAAAAAATCATTACTTCTAAACTATCCCAACTTGGTCTTTATACACATAGACCATGTGAAAAACATGCTTTTAAGGTGCTTGGCTTATTAGGATGGCATTGGAGAAAATAAATGGCATCTATACCATATTTTTGTATCTTTTAAGAATGCACCCTAATGAATGCCTCTAATATCTTACTCATTACTGACCATTCATCAGACATCTTGACCTATGAAGAATCTTATTTCTATGACACTGTCAACAACATTACACTTCATGAAGTCTACAAAGTAATGTATTTGTTATCTCAAAATTTCCTAGTATGATACACATCACATTACTCTCAAAAGAACCTATGTAATTGTCACTTGTTTGGCATTCTTACACTTATGAATCTTAATTTGAACCTCTCCTTGTAACCATTATCCTTTGAACTGACCTGCAACATTATTTATGTTCTTTGCATAGTGACATAAGAGCATGCATATCATCTATATTTGACCATCTCCTTGCATAGCTCATGATATTTCATTATCTTTGTTGCTTGCATACTCTTTCATTATGAAATCCATTCCTCATAGTGCTCACTGACATAAGGTCTCATGACTGTGGTATCACTTCGTGTTGACCATGCCACATTTTTTTATGAATTTATACTCATGCTTTGGGATGTCTTCTTTTTCTTAATAAATCTATTTATAAGCTAACTAACTACCCTTGCATTCCACTTGTACTTAAGAATAACCTTGTCACATTTACTTAAGTCTTTTATATATTCACAAGACTACTCTAACCCATATGAAGACTGCCATCTATGCTTCTTTTAATGACTTCCCTCAAAAATCCTTTGGCACTCAACTGTCAATATGGAAACCTTTGCAATAAAAACATCCATTTCTTGTATGCTCTTTTCTTTTATAACCACACCTTCATTGCTTACTTGTCCATTGATAGATCTGTCATATCCATGCAATTTGTTGTTGTTTACTATCATTGACTACAGGCTTGTTTAGGCCATCTCAACTGATAATTCAACAACAACCATGACTATTCCTTTGTTGTATTCCTTAATTTTTCCTCAATGTATTGTGACCATGACATGGAATATTATCATAGTAAAAATCTTCACAATGATCTGCTTAAACCTCATTATTATTTCTTCTACCATCAAATTCCTTGGGTTTTTGATATGACCACCCCTTCTCTTGTAATTTCTTTCATTATCACTATTATACATCATGACACTTGTTTATTTGATTCTTAGTAGTGGGATGTCATGTTGTCTTTCATGACTAAAAATTTGACACTTCTTCACGACTATTATTTGCCTTTAATACAATACCTAAGAATCACTAGACAACCAAACTTAACAAGTAACTAACTATCAATAAACTCTTCCAGTTAGTTGGTGGTTACAACCAGCCTTGAAGAGGCTTATTTGTGGTTGGATACATGTGTTAGAGGTAGAGAAGAGGGAGGACAAAGTTAATGATCAATTCCAGATCATCACAATGAATGTAAACTATTTTCAAGTAATGAAAATGTAAATTCATTGGTAATCTGCCAGTCATTACCCGTGAGGGTATAGTCTAACTATTCTATTGAATTTTTTTTATTTTTATGGTTGATATAGATCCAAATGATTTCTAGGGTATGATTTTGCATGTCATTGGAGTTATGAATATTTTTGTGCAAGTTTGAAAGCATTTTTGGGTCCTCTGGACGTGACTGTCCCTGTACAGTCAGGGTATACACCAGTCAGATTAGATAGATGCAAAGAATGGATTTAAGATTGTTTCCTTTTCATGCATAATGAGTATGTTAGAATGGTTTTTTTTTTATCAATTTGAATCCATTCATGAGTGTCTAAGGGTGTAGAGGAAGTTGGTGTGTTGAAACACAACCAACAGTGACTGTTCCTGCACAGTGCACCAATGAAATACCACGAGGACAGGGTAATGAGATAGCACTTAATGTTTTCCATGAATGGAAGGGAGTTGTGAAGGATGGATTTTCATTATGTTATGTGTTTCAAATGTTCTTTAATGCATAGTAGACAGTGAAGTGGAAGAACATTCTCAGATTGCTTGGATAGCTCGGTTTAAGGGTCACTAGAATTGGGGACAGTCAAGGTCTGGACGATTGGTCCATTGGAGGACCATATTTCTTTGCATAGAAGACCACTTTATTATTAGGATATGGTGTTAGATCCATTTTTGGGGTCTAAGAAGGTGTGGAAGGGTGTGTTTGAGAAGACCCTAGGTTATTAAGCCTTAAAATGAGGGTTTTGTGAATGAGACTTTAAAACTTGTTAGTAGTCCTTGAAAATGTAAAAATATTTAGTTTTGGAGGGTATCTAGACTCTGTATATGATAGAGAAGTCTTGGTTGAGTGTGGAGCTAGGTGTTGCATTGGAAAAGGAGGCCTAATGGAGGGCTAGTCACAGAGCACCAGTCCTAGTATGGACAGTTGGTCCAAAGGAACAATATTTAATTTTCTACTATGTTGTATAACCATAAAAAGGGTATCCAAATATGTTATTATCTTCCTGAGTCTTTTGGTAAAGTCTGGCAAGAACCTTGTGAAATCATCTAGAAGGCTACTAGGAAACTAGGCTCATCAGGAGTGTGTACTCGGATGTGGGTAAAGGATCTAGAATCGATCCTAGAATCCATTATTGTGTGGATTAGAGTGTTGAATACCTTTGTTTTGGTTTTTGGCTACATAGCTCTGCATCACTAGGGATTTGATTGACATGACTAGAAAAAGTAACTTTGTTAAAATATCTATTCCTCTTGTGTGGGCATTATATTCTTTGTACATTGCTAACCTAAAAGTGAGTGCGAACACTTCCCATTTTATATGGAGAAGGATATTGGTTTTGTGGTCAGCACCCTCATTTGTGAAGGAATTTTTTTTCCCTTATGTAGGCTATGAAAGTAGTTTGGGTTTTCTTCTTTATTAAACATATAGGGTACAGTCAATTTAATAGTAGTTTGACATAAAATATATGAAGGCTACTTAGTTTATCTTAGGGATAGAGATAATTTAATTTTAACTTTGGTTGTGTTAACAGAACTATGTTGACTTTATTTTGTAGTTGTTTAACATGAGAGTTTTTAGATTAATAGGAGTTCACAGATACTAGTGTGCCATAGTTGTCCATCTATAACTAGTGAGATGCACATAACTCATGTACCTCATGCTAGTGTGCTTGGATACCTTGTATACACTATTTTTCATTAGACTAGACATTATCCAAATAGTGAGTATTTATATAAAGTGCTATAACACATAGGCGGTCCTCCTTTTACACCAATTAATAACAATGACAACCCTCACAGTCAGTTGGATAATGTCTAGTCTAATCCAAGCACACTAGCATGAGGTACATGAGTTATGTTCATCTCACTAGATATAGATGGGCATTAATGCTCAATTGAATGATACATTCCCATAAAAATGTGAACTCCTATTAATCTACAAACTCTCATGTTAAACAACTACAAAATAAAGTCAACATAGTTCCTTTAACACAACCAAAGTTAAAATTAAATTATTCGAAAAAGGGTTTTTGTTTTGAGTTAATTGGTTTATGTAAATCTGCTTCAGCAATCATCATCTTGATAAACTCTTTGTTTAGTTTCAGCACCCATGTTAGTTTTGAAGTAAACAGTGGTATAATATCATTTGGGTTTTCTAAATTGTGGTAAAGTTTTGTGTTATAACCGTATGGATCAATGGAAAGGTTTTAGTCTCTATAACCTATGTGGATAGTTCTTGTTTATATCCCTAGCTATTTCATATTGGGCTTCATACATATTGTTGATTTTTCATTAAAATCTTAAACCTCATTTTGAGTTCTCTTGTCTGTGATTATATGTCAAACCCTAATTTGAGTAAGTTTTTTTTGGAGTATGGTTAAGATACATTGTGTTAGTCTTTGAACTAATTGTAATGTAACCCTATGTCGGGTCATTGTTCAGTTTGTAAACCAATGTTGTGTTTATGGAGGGTTTACTTAACAAGTTAACACATTGTGTAAGGGATGAAATCGTGACAATTTTAGGATTATTATTTGAAAACAGTAAATGTTCTTGAAGACTATTTGTTAGAGACACTATTTAGAATTATTGGAGATAACAAAAGACTTCTTTCAACTTCTTTTAAAGTTGTCTCAAAATTCAATTCAATTCAATTCAATTCAATTCAAAAATTTCAATTTCACCTTGAGATAATTCCATTTGCTGCTGGGTCTAGCTCCCAGTATTTCTTGGCAAATCTACATGTTTTTCACTTGTGCATATACCTTCTCTGATCAACTCTAATATGTACAGGTGATGAACATTCATATTTTCCTAACTAGTACTTTGAGCTTTCCTGCCACACATGTACTATTGTGAAAATCATCACAAGTCCATTTGTTGCAGGAAAGCTCACAGTACACATGTCTAGATGTCTACATGTTTTTCACCTATTCATATACCAAATGATGAATGCTCAATTGTTGTAATGGAAAAGCATTAGAACTATCCATATACATTCCCATAAAAATGTGAACTCCTATTAAACTCTCATGTTAAACAACTACAAAATAAAGTCAACATAGTTCCTTTAACACAACCAAAGTTAAAATTAAATTATTCGAAAAAGGGTTTGTGTTTTGAGTTAATTAGTTTATGTAAATTTGTTTCAGCAACCGTTATCTTGATAAACTCTTTGTTTGGTTTTAGCACCTATGTTAGTTTTGAAGTAAACAGTGGTATAATATCATTCGGGTTTTCTAAATTGTGGTAAAGTTTTGTGTTATACCCATATGAATCAATGGAAAGGTTTTAGTCTCTATAACCTATGTGGATAGTTCTTGTTTATATCCCTATTTCATATTGGGCTTCATACATTTTGTTTTCAAAATTGATTGGCCTATAATTTGGGTGGTGCCAAAAATAAATGATCAGTGGCTCTCTCTTCATAGTTCAACTTGCCATTCACATATGAACATTCGATGCAGCTTGGGCTGATTCGTCCAATCTTTACAGCTTAACATACAAGCATATAAAATCAGAAGCAAAACAAGTATGGTGCATTCATACTATTATTAAAAAGTATTGAAAATCAGAAGCAGAATAAGCAAGGGTATTACAAAGTATTTCAGGAGAATATAGTGACCATTGTGTTTTTTGAAAAAAGTAACAAAGACATTATAACCTCTTGTATTCTATATTATATTAGCATGCACAAACTATCTTAGTGCTTTAATTGTTAGGAAATAAGACAAACAATGGCAATGGAGATTATATAAGATAACTCTCTAACATAGAGAACACATTTATTTATATATGGAATCCTGTACAAAATATTTAAAAATAGATTATGCAATATCAACAAATCTTTCATTAGCAAAAAATAGAAGTCGAAACCATCATAGGAATATGAGTCAAGACAAATAAATTTTTGTTGGAGTGAGCTTTTAGAATCTGAAATTCATTAAGTATTGGTTGTTTTCATGGTAACAAACTCCTTGGTGACTGTCTTAATGAGCCCTTACGAAACAAGTACAAAATGTCAAAATATAGTGAAGGGAGGCTTCTAATCATCCCATGTTACATGAAATTTATCAATATTGGTGCTAGAAGACACAAGGTTCAATTTTAGTTTTGAAAGTATTGAAGTTGACAAATTCTAGCTCAGGTATAGTTAAATTGTCCTTGCTGCCCTAGAATGACATCTTTGTTCAAACCATTGATTGCAAACATTTTTTAAGTACTTGAATCTACAATAGAACAATAGTGGTGAATGTATGATTATTATAATCATATGATTATATGTTATTATATTTATGTAATAAATGTAGTAACGATGGTGTGGTGCATTATTGATATAGGCTCGATGGCTCTTGTCAATGTGCCAAAATGTCGATGTGGTGGTGGGCAATGTGTGTTGAAGTCTTCACAGACTCAGAGCAACCCTGGACGACAATTTTGGTGCTGCCCAAATAGAAAAATGATTGCTAATGTGTATATATTTAATGTTTCTTATGTAAATACTATTCATTATATTATAAGAACTAATGTAAATTGGGCATCACAGG